>RJWM01032077.1:0-21746 GCA_004363535.1 Dasyprocta punctata | reverse complement strand
CCCCTGATACCTACAAGGGTAACCCTTCACCTCTTTAAACCTTTGGGTCTAACTGTTACTTTCTCCTTGAGAATTACTCTTGCTGTTTTAATTAATAATCACTACTTGTATCCTCTGTCCCCTTAGGCTCTTGTTACTCTTTACTTTCTTCACTTTTAAGAAATTCTTCTTCCACTGTACTTGTCACTTTCCAATATGCCACTTTCTAATAGTTGTTAATTTTAACATATCTATTTTTTTACCATCACACTAGAATGTAACCAATACAAGTGGAGGGATCTTTTTTGTTTTATTCATTGACATATTCTAGACCATGTCTATTAAATTCATTTGAATTGGCTGAATGCTGAATAGATGAATGTTTTTTTCAGTCATTTAGCTTTTTGTGCCCTCCAACATATATAGGCTATAGGAATTCAAATGAGTTAATTAAACTTATTGAATAAAATGTAGGCAATTGCTGTACCTGATTCACTGGATTGTCTCATGAATGAAGTAGGATTATGTATTTAGCACACAGCATGGCACTCAGAGAGAATGTGCTATCAGCCACTAACAAAAACATAAGCAAATCTGAACCTGATTTTAGAAAAGTGACTAATTCCATTCAGGACAAAATATTTCTAGATCTTTCTCTTGAGTTTTAATTGAGAGCTCAGAGTCTTATAATTATGAAAGACGCTTTTGCCCAAATTTTTTTTACCATGCTGGAACTTGTAGACCTGAATATTATTATACTCCAACTTAGTATTTTTTGTCTATAAAAATGTGTCATCTGCAAACTTGGAGATCACACCATTTACTTTGTTTCTCTTTCAGATATGTAAAAGAAAAAGTTTAAACCAACCCAATGCTAACTCCTGGATCTTTATCTGTACTTAGCCTTACTAACAAGTAACTTCCTTCTATTTCTTACTTCCTCTCATCCAAACTTGGGAATCAGTCCTGCCAAAGACTGAGTTTGACCTTTCTTAGGAAAGGAACAGGTTTGGGACGAGATGTCAAACTCTAGTCTGTTGCACCATTCTCTCATAAGTCTGTGCTTCTTACATTTAACAAGAGACTGTTAGGTAACAACAGCAGACTTCAGTCCACAGTTAACATGTTTGGTATGAAGTCCAAAAACCAGCATGATGTACAAGATACTTGGCAGTCTACAAAATACCCATGCACTAGAACATGGTTTAAAAGTAGTTACAGAAATAATAATGAAAAACTGGCACACTATGAACTGATTCTCTGAATGCTAAATGAATACAGAACAAAGAACGAATGAAAAAGAATTACTACAGGAAAGGATTAGACTCCAATCTTCTAGTTCCGTACAGATCATTGCACAGAAATCCTCCCCTTTTTTTTCAGTTAAGACCCAGCTGAAGACAGCCTCCTCCAAAAGAGATGACTTATGAAATGAGATAGATATCTCTTGTAGAACCCAGGAGTAGCAGTCTTTTAAAGAACTAAAATCAGGAACTGGCAAATTTTCAGAATCTTGGAAATGATTCCCATCTTTCTTCTCTCATCACAAGCTCACTATTTTTTTTTTTTTCATTGAATAAACACTTTCTCTCCGCAGGATGAGAAGATGGTTTCTCAAAGCTTCCCTGCTTATACTACCTCACTTTCAGCCACTTCAGAGACTAGCACTGTGGCTTCTGAGTCCGAATTTCCAACTCCTGTACTAGAGTATTGACACCGTCCTGGACCAGCTTGGTTTAGACATATTTCCCTCCCTTCTGTCCCCTCACTTGTCTCTCCCAATCATCTGGGACACAACATGGCTGAACTTGGGAAGAGATTGTATGATGGTATTACATTCTGAGGGATTGGGGTTCCTGTAAGTGCACAGTAATTCAAAGATGTTCTACTTCCCAATCCTCACTTTAAACTTAGAGCACTCTGTGGTCCTTTTGAAATCTTTTCCCCTGAGTTCTCTGAATACCTCTTCATAGGGTGGAAAGGGACATATTTCAGTCTTAGTTAATATTTTCACAGTTACTTTTTCCTAATGCTTAGCTAGCACCTACCCCAGCTAGTATTTGACCTACCACCTTAGGTCTCTTATGTCAGTTTAGACAATGAGGAAGGTAAGCATTATTTCCCTTCCTCTAGCATGCAAAGGAAGTTTTAGGGGAAAACTGACAAGAAAGATCTTTTATACCTACTTTGAGAATTTATATTCTAATAAGATGGCAAAAACACAGAAGAGAAGGACAGATTCTTAGATGCATAAGAATTACCAGTGCTGAATCAAGAAGATATAAAAATCTTAAATAAACCACTATCAATTAAATCAAAAATGTAATTAAAAACCTACCAACAAAGAAAAACCCAGGCCTTGACAGATTCGATGCTGAATTCCACATTTAGAGAAGACCTAATACCACTACTTCTCAGACTCTTTAATGAAACTGAGAGGAAAGCAATACTCCTAAATTCATTCCGGGAAGCAGGTATTACCCTGATACCAAAACCAGAAAAGGACTCAACAAAGAAAGAAATATACAGGCCAATTTCTCTAATGAATATAGATGTAAAAAATCTCAATAATATACTGGCAAACAGAAAGCAGCAAATAATCAAAAAGATTATACACCATGACAAAGTTGGATTTATCCCAGGGACACAAGAATGGTTCAACATACATACATACATAAATAAATAAATTTTAAAATACACCATATTAACAAAGCCAAGGGAAAAAAAACTATGATTATCTCAATAGATGCAGAAAAAGCTTTAGATGAAGTTGTATTTTACTATCTTTAAAATAAAATAAAATAAGAATAACAATAGGAAAGAAAGAAGTTAAACCATCCTTATTTGTGAATGACATGGTACTCTACATAGAAGACCCCAAAAACTCCACTAAAAACTACTACATTTAATAAACAAATTCAGTGACATAGCTGGATACAAAGTCACACTCAAAAATCAATAGGATTCCTGTACACAAACAGCAAACTCACTGAGAGAGAAATTAGGGTAACACACTTTTCACAATAGCATCCCAAAAAATGAAATACCAGGAATCAGTCTAATGAATGATGTAAAAGACCTCCACATTGAAAACTACAGTACTCTGAAAAAGGAAATTGAAGATGATATCAGAAAATGGAAAGATACCCCTTGCTCTTGGGTAGGACTAACCAACATTGTGAAAATGTCCATATTTCCAAAACTTTTATACAGATTTAATGCAATTCCAATGAAAATTCCAATAACATGTCTCACAGAATTAAAGAAAACAATCCCAAAATTCATTTAGAACCAGAAGAGACCTAGAATAGCAAAGTCAATTCTGGGCAACAAAGGCAAGGCAGGAGGCATCACAATCCCTGACCTGAAATTACACTATAAAACTACTGTGATAAAAACAGCATGGTACCGGCAAAAAAAAAAGAGAAAAAGTCAGACCCAAAGATCAACAGAACAGATTACAAGATGCAAAAACAACTCCAGACATACTCAGTCACCTTATCTTTGAAAAAGATGTGACAAACATATTCACTGGAAGAAAGATAGCTTCTTTAATAGATGGTGCTGTAAAAACTGGCTCTGCACATGCCATGCACTAAACTAAATTCAAAATGGATCTGAGATCTAAATATTAAAAAACATTACATCTTCTGGATGATAGAATAGGTAACACTCTTGAAGATACTGGTGCATAAAAAGATTTTATGAATGAAAACTCGATCACACAGCAACTATCACCAAAAATCAACAACTGGAATCTCATCTTGTTAAAAACCTTGTGCACAACAAGAGAAACCAACAGAGTGAAAAGACAGCCCACGATGTGGGAAAAAAATGTTTGCCAGTGGTTCCTCAAAGGATTCCTACTGAGAACATATAAAGAACTCAAAAAAGGCAGACCTCTCAAATTGAAAGACACACTCTGAAAATGGGCATCTAAGATAAATGCACACTTCTCAGATGAAAAAATACAAACAGTAAATAAATATATGAAAAAATGTTCAACATCACTGGTCATTCAAGAAACGCAAATTAAAACAACAAAGAAATTCCATCTCAACCCAAAAAGAATGACTATTATCAAGAAATCAACCAGTAACAAATGCATGAGAGTCTGAGGGGAAAAAGAACTCTCCTCCACCGTTGGTGGGAGTGTAGATTGGTTTAACCACTTGGGAAATCAGTGTGGAGATTCCTCAAAAAACTAGAATTAGAGGTCCCATTTGACCCAACTGCTCCCCTTCTGGATATTTTCTCAGAAGAATTAAAAACCATTGTAAACAGCAATATATGTGCATCCACATTTGTAGCAGCACAATTTGTAATAGCTAGATTTTGAAAACAACTGACATGACCATCATCCAAGGTATGAATGAAAAAGATGTGGTCTTTTTATACAACGGAGTACTACTCAGTCATAAAGAAGAATGAACTTGAGATTTTTATGGGTAAATGGATGCAACTCAACACCATACTCATAAATGAAACAAATTAGACTTGCCTGTGTAAATATCATATTGTCTCCCTAGTGTGAGAACTTCAAAGAGTAAATAAGACCCAAAATGTACAATAGGTATTGTAAAATGTAAAGAAGCTTCAAAAGGAAAGAGAAACTGAGATGGGGTAAAGGTGAAAAAAAGGGGAAAGAAAATAAACACATAAATAAGAGATTTATAATAGTAACTTCTCTTAGTTCACTGAAAAGAAAGATTTGTGTTGATATTGTTTGAACAATTAAATGCCTATATCTTGTACTTAGTCATTAATTTAATGATAACAATATGCAATGCAATTACCATTATTGTTCTCCTATTATCTTGCTTTGAATTTTTTTTCTCTTTAAAATAAAATTTACAAAAAGGAAAACTGACAAGAATTATTCTAGACACTGATAATATGAAACAAAAAACATAATATGGTCACTCCCTTTCATTAGAAAGAGGGACACAAAAGAAAGAAAACTATAAAACAGTGTGAGAGGCACAATCGTTGTGGAAGAAGTTACACTACAAAGGACAGAATCACAAACTCATGCTCATATTTCAGGAAAGAAAAAAAAAACCCATTATCCTAGAAAGCATCAAAGAAAAAGCACTAGTGGTTGGTATTGTGTGGATAAACCATAAAAAAGTTCAAGGGAGCAAAATTAAAAGTAATTAATTATAACAACTTCTCCAGAATGTGACTTCTGACTGCAAGACTGGTTTCTCTTTGTGTATTAAAGGAAACTGGAAAAGAAAACAATTAAAGTTTAGTCTTGGTAAAGCCTATGAGTGTTAGTATTCCTTCCAATTTTAAATTAATAGATGATTTTTGGTTCATTTAATAAAGAAATGCAATGATCCATCTTTTGAAAGAGTTAAGTGTAAATTAACCAGAAATACTTGTGTTTGGCAATCATTGCAGTCATAAAGTAATTTAGTTTTGTCAGGGGATTGCTAATTTAAACAATGACCTACCCCACACATGACATTCTTGCATTACTAGCAGATTCTTGGCTAATGGCATCATAATTTCCAAACAGTATTGCAGAAGACAAACACACAGTAGTGACATTATTGTAACATATTCCATAGCCATCACTCAGCAAGACCATCTCGACCCCTCTCCTCTTCCATTCAGAAAATACCTTGTGGTGGAATAAAACATTAGTGATGGAATTGACAGCATAATTAAAATAAATTGTGAAAAGCTGAACCTTTCTTTTTCAGAATCACCACTTTCCTTTGTAGTTTTAGTGGAAGTTTTGATTTATTGTATTATCTTTGTTTGATGCAACGTTGGGTAAGACGCACTCCCGTCCTATCCTTTGAGTTATGTGGCATGGCCACTGAAGGAAATGATGACAGCATGGGATTGAGTCATAGTCAAGAGAGGAAAACAAAGCTAGTTGCAACTGATTATCATCCTTCCAGATGCCATGGCATTTATAAATTATAACAGCAGGTCCTTTCCTAACAGCAATGACAAATGTAAGCAGAGAAAATCACAGGACTACTAAATACCAAGCACTTATTGTATATGATAGAGAGTTGGCCTTATCTTCAGATTATCTCCAGTCAGATTATCATCAAGGAAATGGCAAAGTTCCAAAGAGAAATCATCAATACATAAAAAAAAATAAAAAACAAAACATTGGTTAGGTTTATCAATGGATAGTAAGCAAAGAATTTATTGAAGGGATGAGATTTAAATGAGCATGCTACATCAGAGTCACAGAATCTTCACTGGCATAGTTAGCCCTGACAATCTGTAAAACTGCTCTGTTTTATAAGGGGGGCTCCAAAGTCTCATTCAGTACAAGTGTGTTTTCCTTACCATCACAGTAACAGAGCAGGCCTCCTGATAGTTCGGCTTTTATGGGGTTGTTGGGTTATTGTGCTGTGTTTGGATAGAGAGCTATGATGCTGAACACCTAATGAGGTTGTAGGTTGTCATGGCCACTGTGGAACAAGCAGATCTCCAGGTCAGAACCCATAACTCTAGCTTTGGGAGTGCAGGAAAAGGAACTTTTATTCCTCTGGGCCTCGTGGATTTATTCCTCTTCTTAGGTAAGGATGAAAACTCCTGACAGTGAAGAATATTTCCTCCCCATAAAGCGATTTGCCAAGAAATCAGATGGGACAGGACCAACCAGTCCCAGAGAGCAAACAACACTACGTAAACTTTACCATTGTGATTCATGTTATTCTCTAGGTTGTTGTTGATTTCCTGTTTTTGCCCTCTCCCCACCTCAAGCTTTGCTATCTCATCTAAGCATGGTGTTTACCCAGTGGTGTGACAGAGAATCAAGATGAATCATATGTCCACATTTGTGCCCCTGAAATTTTTGTGGTGGTAAATGTGGTGGTGACATCTTAGGAGAAGGTTTGTGAGTCTTAGGGCTAGCTGTTAATCCCAGCGAAGAAATCTATCAGTTACTACAGAGTGTGTGAGGTGATTTTACTTTAAGAAAAGCAATGGTTTCCTTCCTGTCAGGTGAGATAGGAAGGAACAAAAGTGGGAGTCTCTATCTTCAGTCTTCTGTCATTTAAAATCGTAGTTCTTTGTATAGCTGTTCCCAAATCAACACAGAAGCAGAGAGCGCATGGAACAGCACTTCTCAGGAGGCAGGGACAAGTCTCACTACTGAACATTCCTCATGAAAATCAGTAGAATGTTACTGATTCATGGGATAAAATCTACACAGATGTAACCAAAGATGTAAGAAAGTAACCAGAATGGGTGATTTTCAGCATGGCAATAAACACAAGTCTCGAATGCTGGATTTGTCCATGGCTTTTTTTTTTTTTTTTTTTGAAGGGTTCTGAAGTCTCTCGTGTCTACCGGTCTCATCTCCACAATTAATAGGAGATACCAGTCTACAACTCATCACCTGCTCCCTACCATCACACCCACTGGTCACTAGGACACAGTGTGATTTGACACTTTCTATAATTCACTCACACACATCAAGTCTTTCCATGTCATAGCCAGCGGTGACTTAGCCAGGTCCACTTGCTGATGCCCTTCCCTGCATCCTCAGCATCTTCAAGAAGCTTTGTGACTTCTGTGCTTGAAATGACTAACATCCAAAGGAGAAAGGTTTATCTCCATCATGAGATCACTAAAAACTAAAGTTTAAATCTGTCAGATTCGTAGCTGCTGAGTTGTTTTTCAGCAAAGATGAAAGGAACAGATACACTGCACACTTTGGATATAATGAATGATGTATAATTATGGAATATTTATACAAGACATCATTTCACATCGGTAGAAATTGCGGAAGTTGAGCTTATCTTCACAACAGATCTGCTAATAACTCTGCTTTGCTTGTCCAGGTGAAAATGACCTTAAAAACAAAACAATCAAATATGCAAAAGGCGGTGGGGGGTGGGGTGGGGAGGGAAGGAAAAACAAAAGAACTAGTTTTAAAGCAGCATTTAAGTTATAAAATGACAAGATGCTTTTGGGTTTGGGCTCATATACCAGTTTTGAGGGCAAAGAGACTAAAATATTGTAAGCAAAGGAAGCATTGACTGTCTAGTTTTTCAAATTTTCCAGGAGTACAATGCCCAACTTTTATTTCCAATGTTACCATATCATTTTTTTGTTTTTTGTTTAATTAGCCTGCATCGTGATGCATACCTGTAATTCCAGCATTCTGAAAGGATGAGGCAGCAGGATTGCAAGTTTTGAGTCCAATCTGAGCTACTTGGCAATTTCACAAGACTCTGACTCAAAATAAGAAAACAAGAAAAGATTGAGAATGTAGTTTAGTGAGAAGGCCCTGGGCTCAATCCCCAGTAAAAAAAATAAAATAAAATGAAGTCATTTTACTTTCTACTTAAAATTTATTCACAGCCATTATAATAAAATACATTCAAATTTTAATAATAATAATTTTCAACAATAACACCAACTTTTTGGCTCCAAGGCAATATATACTGTTAAATATGCCAGAATGTTAACTGATTTTTATCTCAGGGTTGGGATGTTTGTTTCCTTTGGGGTTTTCTGTCTGTTCCTCATCTTCTGTACTGAGATTGTATTTCTCTTGTAATTCAAATAAAATTTTCAAAGCTCATTCACATTGTACTCTGGGGGTGTTAAGCAGTACCATTATTCTTTGAGAGAAAAAACAAAACTTCTTTTCAGAAGGAAAAAACAAAGTTCCTGGGAGAATTATATAACCAAACTATTGTTGGCACCCTATTGAAAGAATTCTCTTTGAGTGACTTTTATGGTCCATAATACTAACTCAGCATATTTCCATTTTCTCTGCTCTGGGTGGCACATTAATTTTTTCTCATTGGTTTCTAGGAAGTCCTGTGCAAGGACAAGATTTCCAGGGAAGAGAACTAGGCCCTGGCTCAGCAGGCAACTGTATCTTCCTTCGTAGGTTCTCTTCATTGTTTGCATAGGACAGAAATGTTTTTGGCCAAGGAAGCATGGGTTTATTAAATTTTCTTTAAAATGCTTATGGGTTTAAATTAAGGAGGTTTTCATTTAGAGAAATGCACACAGGGGGCTTTCATAACACAAACGGTTTGAAAAAAATGAATGGTTTGACAGTTAATATAGAATACAAAAACTGAAGTTAATAACAGTGCTGCATTTGGGGTTTTTGTTAAACAAGTAGATTCAGCTGCATTGGTCTTACAAAAAATTAATAATATAAGATGATAATGTCTATCTGCTTTACTATAAAAATCATCTATTATATGTATCACTTAACATCACATTGTAAACCTCAAATATACTCAATAAACTTTACTTCTGGACAAACAAAAAAATACTCATTGCATTTATTTCTCACATTATGTCAAGCCTCTTGCACCACTGGAGACTAAGTTAGCTTTATGTTGCTGGATTGTTAAGGTTCTTTTTAAGTAACTATTCACCAAAAAATATTCTATCTGCTCACAATGTAATTTAAGAAAACCAACTTCTGAACTGCTCTGAGGACTTTGCCCTGTTGACACTGACTGCTGGTTCGTGAAATGATATTACACCTGATTTTTAACTGTCATATATTAATGAGTGCAGTTTAAAAACTAGATCCTTCTGGTTTTCATCTCTCCATAAGGAACAACTGAGGGATCAATAAGAACTATTTTTCTAAATAGATCTCTAGATCTTGCCCTCTAAAATAGGTTGTAATATCAGTGAAACCACAGTAAACATGAAAATCTGATCTTGTCAGTGGATACTGTTCAGTAATGAAGCCCAAATAAAACAGTAATGTTCTCATGTTCTTTATCAGACACTGGCTGCTGAGCTGCACTTCACTGATATGTTTTAAGGGCAACTCACCTCCATCTTTTTAAATTTATGTGCATGGACATTAACATCCATGTGTACAGAAAGTATGAAATGGTATCGTTTAAGAAAGAAGCACCAGTTCTCGGGAACCCGGCCCACTGTGCCTGAGCAGCACCAACCAGAAGACAACTAGTCTGCCTTCTGGGGGCCAGCGCAACCGGCGTGGACTCCAGGAAGAGAAACATGCGTCCCAGTACACCTACCGGTGTGCGGGCTAAGAATCAAGTACAAAGCCCACCCCCACCACACCCCCTTGTAAAGCAACTTGCTAGTTTGGAGGTCTGGCTAAATTGCTAGTAACTAAGGTACATAAAACAACTAAATGCTAATATTGTTTTGTTCATTTTGCAGGCCTGGGACTGGCAGCCTGAGCATCTCTTTGGAAGACGATAGTATGCAATGTAGCAAAAATGGGGGATTCTCTTCTGTCTTGTCTTCGAGGCCCAATGTTTTTCTCATTGTTTTGCTTTATTCTGATTAATTTTTTGGCCTTATTTTATACTGTGTTTTTATTAGTTTTATTGTTTTTTTTTCTTTCTTTTTTTTTTTTTTTGGTTTGATTTTACTATACTTGTTGGAATGGTCAACTATTCTGAAAATAACAAGATATACTATAGTAGCTATTGTTTTCATAGTATCTTTCTTTGAAGTTCTGTACCAGTTCTACTGCTTTGTCTTGATTGACTTTGTTCTGTTATGTTTTGTTGGATTGTACTATCTTTAAAATAAAAAATAAATAAATAAATAAATAAAAAAGAAAGAAACACCACTAGCACACCTTACAATGTACAAATCTCAAGGCTGTCTCATTTTTCTATAGCTTTATTAGTAGACCTTATTACCTAAATGTAAGCACTTACATATAAAAAAATGAAGAAAATATAGAATATATATTCACCATGTTTCTGCTATTTCCTTATGACAGTATTAATAAAAGCTAAGAAGACAGAATACCTAAAAATCACTCCTTCCATTGCAAAGCTCAATATTCTGATGGGGTGATTTTTGAAATCTATAGGGTCAACTGGGCATGGTGGCTCATGCCTTTAATCCCAGCACTGGGGAGGCTGAGGTAGGAGGAGCATTGTGAGTTCAAGGCCAACTTGGACTACAACATGAGCACAAGGCTGGCCTGAGCTACATAGTGCAACCCTATCTCAAAAAAACTAGGGCCAGGAGTTTGGCTCAGTGGCTTAAGTGCCTGTAGTGCCTGTCTGGCAGGCATGAAGTTGTGAGTTCGATCCCTGGTGCCACAAAAAAAAAAAAAATTTACAGCATCATTAATTTCAAAAACAATTTCCTGGTCACTAAAAAAAAATGGTCTGATATACTTGCCTAAGTTATCTGTTTGGAGCCCTCCACTTTGCTGATTGAGCTATGATCACATTGATAGGAGAAATGCTTTGTGGGAATCAATACAGATAGATATAGATAGGTACAGGTGTAGATACAAATACATTTATATATTTATATACCACATTTACATGCAATTTATCCATGAGAGTCTATTTTATTTATCTTAGCTATATAGTGCTACAGTAAACACAAGATTGAGTGCACATATCTTTTCAAAATGAAGATTTCAATTCATTTGTGCATAAATCCAGGAAAAAGATTGCTGAGACATTATGATAGTTCTATTTTTAATTATTTAAGAATCTCTATACTGTTTTCTATAATGGTTGTGTCAATCCATATTCCCAAAAATAGCATACTAGAATTTTCTTTCTCCATACCCTGACCACTGTTTATCAATTATTGTAGCTTTTCTTATAATAACCATGTATGTGAGGTGATATGATGATGGTCTTAATTTACATTTCCCTGAAGATCAGTGAGTTGAATATCTTTATATACATTTAGCAATCATTTTTATGTCTTCTTTGGAGAAACATCTGTTCAAGTCCACTGCCCATTTTTAATTGGATTATTTTCTTTTAATTGAGTTTTAAGAGTCCTTTATAAGTGTCTTAACAGATATATGATTTGCAAATATTTTTTCCAGTTCATAGTCTGCATTTTATTGCTTAATCTTTTTGTTATGCACATATTTTTGAGATAGTCTGATTTTTTAAAAAAATTTCTTACCTGAACAATTGGTCTGACATACAAAAAACTGTTGCCAAAACCAATGTTGAGGAGATTTTCCTCTATGTTTTCTTCTAGAATTTTTATTAAAGCCTTACATTTAGGTTGTTTTATTTGTTTTTGGTACCTGGAATCAAATTCATGACTTCATGCTTGCCAGGCAAGCACTGTGCCACTGAGCTATATCCCCAGCCCACAGTTGGGCTTTTAAATCTATTTTGAGTTGATTTTTGTGTAGGTGTCTAATTTTTTTTTTCAGATGGAAATCATGTTTACTCAGTATCATTTATTGAAAACACTATTCTTTGTCTACATGTCTCCTTATCCTTCCCTTGTTAAAAATAGTTGATTATGTATGTTTTTCTGTATTTCTGGGCTCTCTATTCTGCTTCATTGGTCTATGTTTTTATGCCAGCACCATATTGTTTTGATTATTGTAGCTTTGCAATATATTTTAATTCAGGAACTACAGTGTCCCTGACTTTGTTTTTCTTTCTCAGAATTGTTTGCACTAGTCAGACTCTTTCATGGTTCTATATAAATTTTAGGACTGTTTATCTACATGAAGAATATCATTGGAATTTTGACAGTAATTTTGTCAAATTTGTATATAATTTTGGTAGTATAGACATTTTAACAGTATTAATGTGATATCTTTCCATTTATTTGTGTCTTCTTCAATCTCTTTCACCAACATTTTATAGTTTCAGTCTACAGATCTATTACCCCCTTGATTAAGTTTATCCATAGTTTTTCATGTATAGAAATACTATTGATTTTTATGTATTGATTTTGTATCCTGCAAACTTACTGAATTTATTTGATCTAATGTGGTGGGGGTGTCCATGTGCAAATCTTTAGGGGTTTCCACATGTAAGACCATGTACCTACAAACAAGGATAACTTTTCCTCGTATCTTCCAATTTATGTGTCTTTTTTTCCCTTGTCTAATTATTCTTGTTAGTACTTCCAGTACTATGCTGAATACTACAGACATCCCCACCTTGACCCAAATCTTAGGCAGAAATGGTTCAGCTGTTTGCCACTGACTATATGTCAGTTGTAGATTGTTTGGTTTTTTTCCCCAATAAATGTACGTTCTTACATTAAGGAAATTTTCTTCTATATTTAACTGTTAAAAGGTTTTACCAAGAGAAGATACTGTACTTTCCTGTATCAGTTGAGAATGATCATGTGGTTTTTACCTTTCATTTTGTCAGTGTGACATATCACATTGTTTTATTTGCATCTATTAAACTAGTCTTGTAGCCAGGAATAGGTTCCAACTGATCATGATGCATGATCTTTTTGATGTGTGTTCAATATACTTTACTTATATTTCGCTGAAGATTTTTGAAGATATTAATATGTGACAATTAAACAATATGCTCAAGAGCAACCAATAGGTCAAAGAATTTAAAAATATCTTGAGACAATAGACAATGAAAATACAATATACCAAAGCCTATGAAATATGTCAAAAGAAATTCTAAGAGAAAATTTCATAGCAATAAATGCCTACATTAAAAAGATATAGATCAAAAGTTTAATATTATGCCTCCAGGAGCTAGGAAAAGAGCAAACTAAACCCAAAGTTAGAAGAAGGAAGGAACTAATAAAGATCAGAACAGAAATAAATCAAATAGAGAACAGAGAAACCATAGAAAAGTCAATAAAACGAAGTTATTTCTTTGAAAAAGTAAACAAAATTATCAAGCCCATAGTTGGACTAAAAAAAAAAAAGACTCAAGTAAATAAAATCAGAAATAAAAGTGAGGATATTACAACAGATGCCTCAGAAATTAAAAAGATCATAAGAGATGATTATGAACAATTATACGCCAAAAAAACTGGGTAACCGAGAGGAAATGGACACATTTCTAGAAAAAGGCAACCTATTAAGATTGAATTGGGAAGAAATAGCTTGAAAAGACAACAAATAAAGAGATTAAAGGATTAATTTTAAAATCTACCAACAAAAAAGCCAGGACCAGATGGCTTCATGGTGAAATTCTACCAAACATTCAAAGATTTATTACTAATACTATTTAAATCTCCTAAAACAAGAACTACAGGGAAGATTTTCAAAATCATAATATGAGGTTAGAAATAACTTGATCCCTAAGGCAGAGATAAAACTTTTTTTTAAAAAATCTGTATTTCCTGTATTTTTAGTTCAATATTATCGTTATTACTTTATGAGTATATCAAAATGGGAGAAATGTACACGGATCCGTGAGTTTCTTGGTTCATCAAATGAGTGCATTTAAAAAACAGAAAGAATATTTTGCAAAGCACTCTTAAATAGTGAAAATATTTCCCATTGAATGAGTTTTATAGTAATCACATTTGAGGGATCTGAATTGAGAACTTGCTTTTAATTTTCCTGAATCATAATACCTGTTACAAAATTGCTATCAAAAGACATGGGGATTTCGATTACTCAGATTTATTCTATAGTTTGCAGATTATCTATACTTCATGCAGTTTAAAAGAAAAATTTTAAATACAGTTTAAAGAAAAATTGTTGACAGTGTTTTAGTTTGGTTTGCTAACTATGCTGCTGAAACCATTCTATTCAGTTCTATTAAACTATATGTCCAAGAATTATTCTTAATTAAAGTTAACAGAAATGGAGTACCATTTATTTTCAACAGCTTCTTACCTGCTATTAACCAAACCTTAACTTTTGGTTTACATTTTAATGCCATTTTTTCTTCATTTAAAATTCAGAAACATAATGTAGACAGTAAAATTATAAAAGCAACCAGGCTTCTTTTCACCTGGACCAATACGAAATTCCTCTTGACCTGGCCAGTTATTCTACACCCAGTATGCACCAATTACCTATAATGTGACATACATTATTCTAGGTACTAAGAAGATAATGATGTAAATAAGATTGTTGCCTCTGGTTTATCAACAAGATAAGAGGAATAACAACAAAGAATAAAGGGCTTTGTGGATAAATATGCAGTGCTATGAAATTCCACAATGAAGAATTGGTCTTGACTAGGATTCAGGAAAGTCTCTGTAGAAGAAATTATACTTAAATTGGAAACTTCCAGGCATGGTGGCACATGCCTGTAATCCCAGCACCCAAGAGGCTGAAGATGGAGGACTCTGGCAAGTTTGAGGCCACTGAGGACTACACAGTGAGTTCAAAGCCTGCCTGAACTACACAGTGAGACCATGTCTCAACAACAAAAAACAAAACAAAACAAAACAAAAAAAGAAATGTAATGCCAATTTAACTCCAATATTGGTTTCCTCTTTATTCTACCATAATAGTATTTGACCTTGATATATAATTACACAGAATAAAGGTTGTCTTCTTTTTTGCAGATAATTTGAGTCATACAAGTAACTCTTAGCAAATGGAATAGTAAAATGTTGAGCTCCTGACTGACTCGTACTCTTAAAGAGAAAGTGCATGATTCCATCTTTCCATTCCTCACTTCCCTGCAGGCTGGAATGCAATCATGGTGATAAGACATCCTAAACAACTCTCTCTCTCTCTTCTCTCTCTCTTCTCTCTCTCTCTCCCTTTATGTCTTTCTCTCTATCTCTTTCTCTGGAAAGTAAAAATAAATAAACAAATAAATAAATAAATAAAATAGGCATCTGAGCTATTCAGAGCACAGCAGCTACATTAGCTTAGAGAGAGAAAAAAAACTCAATCCTATTTAAACCACTGTTATTTTTGTTCTGTTTTACATATGGGAAACACATATCTTAACATTTTCTTGAGGAAAGGGGCTAAGTAAGCCAGAAGAGGAGGAAGAAGACACCAAACCAGTCAAGTAATTTCACAAAGTTTACTCAAAGGAAATAAATTGTATGACTGATGTGGAAATAAAAAAGGGTAGCTCCATCAAGATGAAGTTACAAAGGTAACACAGTAGACCATTTGTAGTAATGGCCCTATGATGATTTGTCTAGATGTCTCCTAAAACTGCATGTGATCACAGGCAAGGCTTTTTGAAGGTGTTTGGACTATGGGATAGCATAGTTGGCTTGATGTTAGGAGGTGGGGTGTGATCAAAAAAGATGGGTCACTGGGTAAGTGGCCTGAAGGATTCATTGCCCTCCCGACCTTGTCCTTTGATGTTCTTTGCTTCCCCTTCATCATTCCATAAGTACCTTCTCCTCTTCCATTGCATGGAGACAGCTGACTATGGACTGAAACCTCTGCAAACTGTGAACCAAAATTAACCTTTCCTCCTTCAAATTGTGGGAGTCGCATATTCTGTCCCAGTAATGAGGAAAGTGATTAAAATAGATTTTGGTACCAGGAGTGGGGTCATTGCTGACAATCTGCCCCACCGTGCAGCTTAGAAGCTTTTAGGACTGATTCATGGGAAGAGTTTGGGAAGGCCTGGAGAAGCAGGATGGTAAAACCTAAAGATGCTGTATACTGAACTTGATGGAAGATTCTAGCCAAAGCTCAGAAGGCAGAATGCTAAAAGTATTGTTGCTGATAAAGGCTAGACACTGGAGGTTTCAGTTGAAAATAAGAATCCATTGGCAGTTAGATTCCAAGCCATATGTGTTATGCTCTGGCAGAAAATTTGTCAGTGTTGTTCTCATATCCTGAGACTTTGTAAGAGATTGATTAAGGATAGCAGACTAATTACTCTGACAGAGGAGATTTCAAGCCAGTCCAACATTCAAGCTGTAACATGGATACTGCTTGCTTCTTTTAGCCAAGTTTACACTGAAAATCAGGAGGAAAAAGCCCATTTTAAAAGCTTTCACTTTCAGCAGAAGGAGAATTCAGCTGCTGAAAAGATTGCAATTAAAATCAGCCAAGTATTTAACAACAGGACAACAGAAAAATGACTTGAGGGCATCATAAGAACCAGTAGGACCTATTCCTTTGCAGGTTTGAAGTTGCAAAAGTGAAAGACTTTTCTTTGAGAAGAGAGCTCCAGGGCACCTTTCTCTGAGGTAGAGAATGGCAGTCCAGGGCATTGATTACACTCAGGATTCAGTTCAAAGTTTTCAGCCATCCAAGCACTGAGAGTCCAGTGCAGTCACATTCAAGGGAGCATAGCTACTGCTCAAGCTGGGAGCAGACTTTGTGCTGGCTTTATGAGCATGGAGAATTCAAGAGTTGTGGGGTCAGGAAAGATCTGCGAGGCCAGGCAGTATCCCCTGAGAGGGCAGTATGTTAAGCTGTGAGGGTACAACCAAAAGTGGAATAGAGACCATGGAAAGTTAGAGATACCAGGTACGTGGAATGTCTGAGGAAAACCACAAGGAGTGAACAAAGCAAACCCAAGAAAGAAGCCATAAGAACTTCAAACACCAGCAATGCCATGGGTTTAGGGTCATGCAAGCCCTGTGTCACTGACATCTCACCACGGACTTTCCCAGGTGCTAGGCATCAAACTATGGGATTTCATAGCTGTCTTGCTGGATTTTGGTCTTGCTTTGGTCCCATTGGTTTTTTTCCCTCTATTTCTTCCTTTTAGAATGGGAATGCTTATCCTGTACACCATGCCCTACTGTATGTCAGCAGTGTTTACTTTCTTTTTAGCATTACAGACACTCACAGCTAAGAGTTTGCCTTAAGTCTCAGAGGAGACTTTGGACTTGGACTCTTTGGCAATGCTGGAACTGTTGCGACTTTGGTAACTGTTAGAAATGGAGTAAATGTATTTTACATAAATGGATGTGCATGAGTCTTTTCGGGGTCAGGGACAAAATGTCATGGTTTATTTTTAAATGTCCCCTTAAAGCTTCATGTGATCATAGACAGGAACTTTGGCAAGTGATTGGATTATGAGGTATATAGCTGGCCTGATCATAGACAGGAACTTTGGCAAGTGATTGGATTATGAGGTATATAGCTGGCCTGACTTTAGGAGGCAGAATTCTGGTCAGAAGAGGAAGTCACTGATGGTATGATCCAGGTGGGTTTATCTCCCTCCCCTGCTTTGCTCTTGTTCTCTGCTTCCCTGTTGCCATGCTATGAGCAGCTTCTTTCCTGCTATGTTCCTGGGCTTGTGCCATCCTACCTTGGAGCCAGCCAACCATGGACCAAAACCTCTACAAGTGAGCCAAAAAAACATTTCCTACTTTAAATTGTAAGTATCTGGTATTTTGTTCTCTCAGCAAGGACACTGACTTAAGACAGGCCCCCAGTACCTTGACCATGTGACTCACTTTGACCAATAACAAAATGCCAGGAATAGTATTAGCAATGTCTTGAAAAGGTTTTACTCTCACCTTGCTCTTTTGAGCCTTAACATCACCACTTGTGAACAAGCCTAAACAAACTTACTAGAGAATGAGAATCCATGTGGGGTAGAAATGTGCTGTCTCTGCTGGGCTCTCTCAAACCAAGCAGCCCACAATGACCAGATTGGATTGTCACAGCAAGTGACTAAATCTGGTCTTTTGATACATCCAAGAATCAGGCCTCTGCCCTAGGACTCTAATAACGATATGAAAGAGACTGCTTTGGGCTACCAATCTCTAGCAAGGCTCCCAGGTGACCTTACAGAACTACCAAGACAGCTCATGCAAGAAGTAACCAGCTGACCTACCCAATTATGAGCAAATAAATTTTCATTTTAAGGAATTAAACTCTGAGAGGGGTTGTTCCATAGCAAAAGCTAACCAACATAAACAGAGCACAGAATACATGGAATCTTACAGTTATAATTCATTCAATACTTACAAAGCACCAACTGCATATTAGGTGTTGTGCCTATGAGATTGGAGAAACAGCAAAATACTAGACTCAGCCCTTGAGGATCTGACTTTCCCTATTAGCTAAGCCAAGGAATTTGATGATGCTGAGGACAATAAAGAACTATTAGCATTAGAGTTCCTTAAAGCAAGAAAGCAACTGATTAGGTCTGTATTTTTAAAAGATTGCTCCAGTTCTATGTAGAAGATGAATTAGAAAGGGAAAAGTACATACACTAACAGGCAGGTTAGGAGGTTGAAACAATAGTCAAAGTGAGGGGTAGTTGTCAGTGATGTGGCTTAAATTTAGATGGTGTCAGTGAACATAAAAAGTAAAGAGATTAGTTAAGAGGTATAAAGAACAAGATTTGATAAATGATTAAAAATATAGAATAAGGAAAAATGATGACCAGGATCATTCACAGGTTTCTGACTTGAGCCAGTGACCAATAAATAAGAGTGCTACTTGAGGGCCGGGGATATGGCTCAGCAGCATAGCACTTGCCTGGCAAGCACAAGGTCCTGAGTTCAATTCCCAGTATCAAGAAAAAAAAAATACCACAGTAAGAGGATAAAACAACAAAAATAGAGGTCTATGTAATGAAGATTCTTCATTTAAATTTGGAAATATTAAATTTGAAATGTTCATGAAATATTAAAGATATTCAAATGGTAACTATGTGATTCTGGAACTCCATGAGACAGCTGGTCTACATATGTAGTGATGGAAATACAAGTCACATAGGAGCAGATAAGGATTGCCTAGATGGAGAGCACTGTAAATGAGGATAATAGAAGACCCTGGGCAGAATTCACAAGCATTGCAATACTTAACACTTTCATACTGAAGGACAATCTACCTAAAATGATTGAGAAGAAGCAATCAGAAGAATAGAAACATGGAGTGCATCTTGACATCCAAAAAAGGGTAAAGAATATTTTAAGACAACAGCATTCAACTTTACTGAATGTTTCTGAGTGGTTAGATAACACAAGAACTGAAAAGTATTATTTGGCTATAATAACTGGACATGGGAACCATGGGTGAGATTAGCAGGGACCATTTCGGTAGAACACTGGAAGTTAGAAAGCATATTGGAATGGGTTGACAAGCCAGAGAAAGGAATGCATAAGTGAATGTTGGTGTACACACCTCTTTTAAGAAGTCAGATTGTGAAAGAGAGGAGAAAGACAAATACTGTTGCCTAACATCAAAAATGACAAGGAATCCATACGGAGGCTGGCTGATTAAAAGTGTGGAGACAGGAGGAGACTGACACATCAGGAAAAAAGAAGAGAGATCAGCAGCCTACAAGAGGTATAAGAGTAGGCATGGCAGAGATAGTTAAGCAGGAATCTTTGAAATGTAGAAAGATGTAGCAGGCAGACATTAGGGTACCCCATTGATGCCCACCTACCAGCACTCCTGGTGCTATTTGTGGGATCCTTTTTCGCTGAGTGTAGACAGGACCTGTGATTTGTCAATTGAATACATCAAAGAAAATGAGTTATACATGACTACATACACATGATTACATCATGTAAAACTGGTAAAGGCCATCCTGAAAGGAGTCTCCTTTGTTGCGTTTGAAGAAACAAGCTACCAGGTGGCAGGCTGGCCTATTATGGGACATGTAATAAGCAACTGAAAGTCTCTCGGGATAGCAGCCAACAAGAAAGAAAATGTTTCAGTCCTACAGCTGCATGAAACTGAACGCTGCCAACAAGCATATGAGCTTAGAAGGGAATCCTTCACCAGTCTTACCTTTGCAGAGACTGATGTCCAGCCAACACATCTAGAACAACAATCAGAGACCCTGAAGCCATGACTGTATCCCTAACTCAAAGAAATTGTGAGAAAATGAATGCATTTTGTTTTAGAGTCCTGTTAGGTTTGTGATGATATTATCACAAAGCATTCATAATGAATGCAGAAGATACAGTCAGAGAGAGAAACAAATCTATGAACCTACAGCCATCTGACCCTTGACAAAGGGGCCAAACCATACACTGAAGAAAGACAATCTCTTTAGCAAACCGTACTAGGCAAATCGGTTATCCATATGCTGAAGATTGAAACTACAGCCTTATCTCTTGCCCTGTACTAAAATCAAATCAAACTGACCAAATACCTACATAAAAAAATGAACTTTGAATGTATGAGGAGATTTTATAAAGAAAAGTACTTAAAACCATCGGCACAGGCAAGGACATCCTGAAAAGATTTTCAATCACAGAAAAATATGAAGAATCAACAAGTGAGACTACAGTAAATTAAAATTTTATGGACAGCAAAGAAAATAATCAACAGTGCAAAGACAACCCACAGAATCAGAAAAAAATGTTTGCCAACTATTCTGATAGAGGACTAATATTTAGAAAGTATAAAGAACTCAAAAAAACAATTCCCCACCCAAAATAAATAACTCAAGTAATAAATGGGCAAATGGACTGAACAGACATTTCTAAAAAGGAGAAATATACATGGCCAATAAATACATGAAAAAAATGTTCATCATCTTTAGCCATTAGGGAAATGCAAATCAAAACAACTCTGAGATTCCATCTAAATCCAGTCAGAATGGTCATTATCAAGAACACACACACACACAAATGCTGGTGAGGATGTGGGGAAATGGAACCCTTCCATATTGCTATATAAGCTACTAAGAAAACAAACAAAAAAAATAGAAATTCCATCTGAACCAGCTATATAAAAACACCTACATATAAAAATGAACTTTGAATGTACGAGGAGATTTTATAAGGAAAGTACTTAAAACCATCGGCACAGGCAAGGACGTCCTGAAAAGATGAGGTGTATTCCCAAAAGAACTGAAAATGTAATAATATAGTGATTATAGTAATCCATGCATACCCATGTTTACAGCAGGACAGTTAACACTAGCTAAGTCACGGAAACAGCCAGATGCCTGTAAACATATGAACGTATAAAGAAAATCATATATATATATATATATATATATATATATATATATCATATAGATATATATGAATATTAGCCAAAAAGAAGAATGAAGTCATGTCATTTATAGGGCTACTGATGGATTTTGAGACCATAATGTTGAGCGAAATTTTAAAGAAAGAAATTAAGTCAGACACAGAAAGTTAAATAGCACTTGGTTCTCTTGTATAAGAAACCTAAAAAAGAGAGA
>RJWM01032076.1:0-21796 GCA_004363535.1 Dasyprocta punctata | reverse complement strand
TCTAGCTTCATTTCAATTTAGAAAAATGAGTGTATATACTACAACAAATTAAAAACATCCACATCTGAATACTGATTGCCTATGCAGAGAAAATATTATGTGTATTCTTAATTCATTAATATGACTTCTCAAATAATGGCTTAGGATATGTTTTAGCCTACCAAATATATACATTTGTTCTTCTTTTTAAGAGGGATTTTATTTTAGTATGAATGTCAGTAAGAGATGACAGATGCAGGAGGATCATGACTTCATTGTGAGGGGTGAATAGAGAGTTATACAAATTGGCCAGATAGGGAAAACCATGCATCGCTTTTAGTGTGATATTAAGCTCCACAAACATAAGATCTTATGTCCATCTTTAAGGTATTTGGAAATATTTGTGCAAAATATGGACTACTTTTGTTAATTTAAGATAGTTTGAGCCAGGGATGAGCCTTATCTTGGTAGAGTTCTTATCTTGCATGCACAAAGCACTGGGATCAATTCCTAGCATCACAAAAAATAAAATTAAATTAAATTGAACTACACTTAGTTTTTGCTTGGAATGTTTTACATTATTAACAATGTAAATCATCTTGACTTTAAAGACTAAGAATATTTGTAAAATTGTTGATGGACTTTTTATATTTGTTCTCTGCTTCTATTGTGTTACATTTCCCTTTAGAATAGTTGTGCCTGTCGAACATTAAAAAAAAAAGTAAAGTAAAATAAGATGTAAAATAATGTGTAAATTCCTGTCTGGTTTTTAAATGTTCAGCAGGTTTAAATTTTAGTTGTTTCCATTTGTTCTTTCTTGATCCTTAAACTTATGAAGACAAAGATATCAAAGAATTTCAAGCTATTGAGTTACATCACATTGTTTAGGACTTCATTGAGATCATAGGCCTTCTAGAGCTTTTCTATTGAAGATTAGACAAAAAGCTCTGTTTCATCTTTGAAAGGTTACAATCACATAATTTAAGAATCACAATTAAAGGGAGAAGTATTTTCTAAGGGTGATTGAGCACAAGCAAACATATTCATGGGACATTTTTATGACTACTAAATCCTGGGTTTAAGGGCAATATTTATTCAATGATTGTGGAGCAAAAGTGAAAAAAAAGAGATAACAAAAATAGGAGCATGGTTTGAAATAGTTTGGAAAATAAAATTTATTGTTTCAATGTAAAACAATAGATTAAGTAGTAAAAATTAGAATGAGGTAGTCTCGTGAACAGAGCTAATTCAAGAAAATTTTACAAAATGATGCTTGTGTACATCTGATATAATCCTGGTAAAAGAAAATGAAAAGCACTAAGGAGACACTGAAATCATATCTCATCAGCAGCTACTCTGACGTTGCTTCACCTCAAAATCTCACTGTCCTCTATCCTAATTTAGTGGCCATGTTCTTTATAAAACCTAGGCTACAGTAGCTGGGAACATTTAATAGAATCTTAACAGAGTTGAACAGTTTTTAAACGTTTCAAAATAGAAAATAGAACACAAATGAATTATTTTACCCCTTATCATTTCTGGGTGGGAAGAATGAATTTGGGAATATAGATCACCTGAAAACAAGAAAACAAATAGCATATTTGTTGTCAGCAAATTACTTCAAGCATATGTAAAAAAAGTTGAAAATATAAAGATGGAAATAAACTTCACTGGTGATAACAGACTCCTCGCTCCTAGATAGTCTCAGGATTTTAACAAATTCCTGACTTTCCAGTAGTTTTGTGGCTTTTTTATTCCCTGGCTTAGTGTCACATGAGTTATTTTACTTAATATTATTTGAGTGTCTTTCCTACTCAAGAATGTCCTTATCTAGTATTAGACTCTTTTTCCTCCTTTTTGTTATTAGTATTTAAAGCTGTTAACCTATCTATGTTAGGTTGTCCTCCTTTACTACTGATCTATATTTGGGCCGCTTTGGAAAACCGGAAGAAACAAACACCAAATGACAGAATATTCACCTCTTTATACTACCAGAACTCTGTGATCTAAATGATTGAAAGTTATATTTGTGTCTATGAGGCACTTAACTAGAATAATTTTTTTGAGTCAGCATGCTATTTTCCTTCTCTCCACTTTCCCTTCCTTCTCCCTTCTTTTCTTTGCTTCCTTTCTTCTTCTGGTCCTTCCTGAAAAAGTCAGTCTAAAAGTATTTCCTAGGGGAGCTAAGTCACATAGACCCTCATATGGGACAGGAAAAGCAGTATCCTAGATGAAGATTGGAGCAGCGTTGCAATAAGGACTGTTTCTGAGAGAAACCAGAGGCAATTATGAAACTCAATGGTGAAAGTTACATCCTGAATTTGATGAGAAAGCTGAAGAAGGCAGTGAGGAAAGCAACTGTTCAGTCCCAAAGTGATTGAACCAGGGCAAGATGTGGAGTAATGGAACAAGAATTTGAGGCAGGCAGCAAGAATAAGAAGTCTGAAACTGATGGAAACATACGGGTTTGTGAATGAGTGGAGGAGGGAGGCAGTAAAGGTAATGCGAAAATCTTCATGTCAAGGAAGAGTGGGCTAAGGATGCGTGCATGCGTTTGTGTGTGTGTGTGTGAGAGAGAGAGAGAGAGGGAGAGAGAGAGAGAGTGTGTGTGTGTGTGTGTGTGTGCACGCGCGCGCTAACATCATTTTCAAGCACAATAAAGCAGGGAGCCCCAGAAGATTTTAAACTGAAGAAATGTAAATTTCTTGACTTTATGAAAGAACAAACCACCCAAAGTATAAGAGAAACCACGATTATTCCCCATGCAAGATCAACTCTAATGAATACTTCCAGCAGCCACTATAGGAAATACCATAGTTTATGGACATCTGTTCAAATACTAAAAAATGGCTCTCGATGACACTAATTACAGCTGTGATTCTGACTAAGCCCAAACAAGCCATTCAAAGTGATCAGTTTACTAATAGTTTAACTACATCACATCAGAGAACTCAAAATATTTATGGCAGTATAAAATATTCTATACCCAAATTTTCAATGCGTAGCATAAACACCAGAACCATATCACATGCAAACAATTTTACAATCACTAAAAACCTATTCAGTCAAAATTTTTCTGATTTGATGCATATAATATATTTAATAGACAGCAGCAGTTAAGCAGTTATCATCACAATGACTGTATTTTCTTTGGTGGAAAAAAAGGAAAAATTACAAATGTGTTCTCTGGATACTGGATACTGAAGGCCTAAAACTAATCCAGTTGAACTTCTAGAAATGAAAACTATAATGTCTAAAAGAAAAAAAGCGCATTACTAGCTAGTATAGGTTTAAACATAAAATAAAAATATTCATTTTACATTGGCTTAATGTCTTTGATCATCACAATAAACTTTTTTCTTTTTCTCATTCATTAGTTTCTGAAAGTAGTGTGTGAAGTATTTCCAACTATTTGAAAAATTTTTACTTCTTTTCTGATAGACTTCTATCAGATGATGCTTTATATACTTCATGATATTTTGCTATATGCATTTGTTTATAATGATTTTATACAATTGTTAAATTATGTCTTACTAATTTTCCACTTCCCTATATCTCACTGATTTTATCTTTTTTATGCAAATGGAAAATTAGCACAAGTAGCAAAAAAAAGACAGGTAATTTTGTTCACATTTACGAATCTTACTATTAATCTCAGGTTTTTGTTTTTCAAAATTACCTTTTTAAAATTAATTTTTCATCTTTTGACAGCTTACTATTGAGCCCTGTTAAACTAAATCTGACAGACTTTTTTTCTTCATGAATTTGTTATTTCTATATTTACTATAAGTACTAGTGCATCAAAACTTACTTTTCAACACTTTTTGTTTTATTTACTTTATGTGCTTTTTTCCTTACATTTTGTCTACTGAGCAACCCTATTAATAGTCTGTCTGGAAACAGATACTATTTTTTACTTTATGTTATTATTCTAAATAAATGTATTCACCTTTACCTATACTTTGTACTATATATCTATAATGTGCAATTGTATATTTACTCAAATCTGCTCTGATTTTACCAAAAGTATGTTGTCCATTTTTGTTTTCTTGTGTTGTTATGACTATAATATCTTGCTTTAAAACAGTAATATTTAGATCAACAATAATCTTTAATAAATCATTTGACAAATCTTCAATTCTATTCTTCTTAACTGTTCTAGAATTCTTTAGAACAACAGGCAATGACTCTTGGTTGCATTTATTTAATAATGAACAAAATGAAAGTGGACATATAAATTAAAAATAGAGAAAGATTTCAGAGTGTGACAATTATAAAAAAGGTTAATATTTTTATTTTATTTGATTTTACTTTATTTTGTTTTGTTTTGTTTTATTTGGTATTGGGGATCAAACTCATGACCTGGCGTTTTCCAGGCAGCTAACTGTGCAGCTGAGCTAAACACCCGGCTTGGGTTAATACTTTTAAAATGACATGCTGTTTGTATAATGTACCAACATATGCCAAGAAGAGGTGCTATAAGATTTTTTTCCTATTTTATTTTTTATGTTATTTTTAGGCTTATATTTTATGTATTTAAGTTCAAAGATACAATTTATGTATATATAATCTTTACAATCATTATAGGAAACTTGTGCCTGTACATTACCTGTCTTGATTCTTCTTTTCTGCCTGTTCTCCTCCCCTCCTTTCAAACCTCCCTTCCCTCCCCATTCACAAATCTCTTTTCATTTTGTCATTCTATTCTCATTTTTCCCTTTTTCCCTTTCTTCCTTCCTCTTTTCCCCTCCTTAGTTCCCTTTTAATTTGAACAGTTTCTTCCAATTTCACAATATCTATTGTACATTTTGGTTCTCATTTAAATTTTTAGTTTCTCACACCAGAGAGATAATACATATTTACACATATGGCTCTGATCTATTTCACTTATGATTGTATTCTCAAGATCTATCCATTTAGGTTTAAATGTCTCAATTTTATGTTTCTTTATGATTGAATACTATTCCACGATGTAAAAAGAGAAAGAGCACACCTTTTGTGTTCACTCATCAGTTGATGGACAAATGGGTTGTTTTCAACATTTCATTTTTACAAACTGAGCTACTTTAAACACGGGGGTGCAAGTGTCATGCACATATCTCTGTGGTACAATGATTTTAATTATTCTGGGAAGATACCAGAAGGGGCATAGTTGGTTCAAATACAACCTCTAATCTAGTGTTTTAAGAAATCTCCACACTGATTTCCACAGTAGCTGCACCTGTCTGCACCCCCACCAACAGTGGAGAAGGGTTCATATGCCCTATAGGCCTGTCAGCATTTGTTGCTAATTGTTTTCTTGATAATAGTCATTCTTTCTAGAGTAAGATGGAATCTCAGTGTTGTTCTAATTGCATTTTTTGAATAACCAGTGATGTTGAACATTTTTTCATATTATTTTTTTGCCATTTCTTTTTCTTCTTCTGAGAAGTGTGTATTTATCTCAGAGGCCCATTTTTGGGTTGGGTCTTTGAATTTGGGTGATTTGATGTTTTTTAGTTCTTTATATGCTCTACATATGAATGCTTTGTCTAAAATCCCACCTGGAAAAATATTTTTTCACTCTACAGGTTGTCTTTTCACTTTGTTGGTGATTTATTTTGCTGTGCAAAAGCTTTTTAATAAGATGAGATCTCACTGTTGATTCTTTGTGATAATTTTCACGTAGTGTTTTGTTCATAAACTCTTTTCCTACACCTGTGTCTTCAAGAGTTCTACCTATTCTGTCTTCCAGGAGATTTTGTGTTTCTGTTTTCATACTTAGATCTTTGATCCATTTTTATTTTGTTCAGTACATGGTAATAGATATGTGTCTAGTTTTAATCTTTGAAATGTGGGAAGTCAGTTTTTTCCAGCTCCATTTATTAAAGAGGCATTATTCCAGTGAATATGTTTGGCTCCTTTGTCAAAGATAAGATGACTGAATGTATTTGGAGTTGTGTCTGCATCTTCTAATCTTTTCTGTTGATCCATAGATCTTATTTTTGTCAGTATGATGCTGTTTTTATCACAGTAGCTCTGCAGTATAACTCCAAGTCAGGGATTGTGATGCCCCCTGACTTGCTTTTGTCACCCAGAATACTTTTGCTCTTCTACATCTCTTTTGCTTTCAAATGAGTTATAGGAATGTTTTCTCTAGGTCTGTGAGATATGCTAATGGTGTTTAGCTTGGGATAGCATTAAATCTGTATAGACATTTAGAAAGTATAGACATTTTCACGATACTGGTTCTTCCTACACAAGAGCAAGGTATATAATTTCATTTTCTTTTTTTTTTAATTTTATTTGAGCGAAGAAAAACAAAACAAACAAAAACTACAACAACAACAAAAAAAACGACATAATAGTAAAAACAACAAGCAAAAGAGACAAGCAAACAACTAGAGTAAATACACAACATTGCAGGTTTACAAAACCGGAAGATAGAAGCTTGACAATGGTTGCAATTTGCGCATCGTTATCTTTAAAATGGTTTCTTACATTAACAGATATAGACATGCAAGACTGATCCAATCATAAGAGAACAGCTCAAAGAACAAAGACAATTGGGAGGGGAATGGGCGGAAAGGGAAAAGGGAAGAGGAGGGGATACAAACCTGTATATGTGTATATGTAAGATAACTAAAAAGAACACTGCTCAATGTATTCGTTATTGAGAGGGAACAATTAATATAATTTCATTTTCTGATATCCTATTCTATCTCTTTTTCCAGACTACAATTAAATGATTGCTTAATTCCTTTTCAGATTGATTCCAAAGTATTTCATTTATGATGCCATTGTGAAGGATATTATTTCCCTAATTTCTTTAACAGAGTGTTTGTTATTTGTGTACAGGACTGCTATTGATTTTTGAATGTTAACTTTGTATCCAGCCATGATAGTGTATCTGTTTATTAAATATATAAGTCTTTTGTTAGAGTTTTGGGTGTCTTCTATGAAAAGTATTATTTCATTTGAAAATAATGATAATTTAATTTCTTCCTTTCCTGTCTTTATTCCTTTTATTTCTTTCTCTAGTCTGATTAGTCTGACCAACATTTTCAGAATTATATTGAATTGAAGGCATTATAGTGGACATCCTTGTCTTGTTTCTGATTTTCCAGAGAAAGTTTAAGTTTTTGACCATTTAGTAGGATGTTGGCTGTTGGTTTGTCATAGATGTCTTTATCAGATCGAGATAAAAATCATTTATTCTGATTTTTGTTAGGATTTTTATCATGAATGGGTGTTGGAATTTGTCAAATGTTTTTTTCTGCATCTATTGCAATGCACCTGTGGTTTTTACCCTTGGTTCTGTTGATGTGATGTATTATATTTATTGACTTGCATATGTTGAACCATCCCTGCATCTCTGAGATGAATTCTAGTCAGATAAGTTGTGTAATCTTCTTTATCATTTGCTGCATTCTGTTTGCCCATATCTTATTTTTAATTTTGTATCTTTGCTCACAAGGGAGATTGGCCTGTGATTCTCTTTTCTGTTTGGGTCTTTATCTGGTTTTGGTATCAGGGTAATATTTGCTTCTAGGAATGAGTTTGGAAACATTGCTTTCCTTTCAATTTTATTAAACAGTCTTAGGAGCTATGGAACTCAGCTTTGAATTCATCAGTTCTTGGGTGTTTCTTGGTTGGTAGATTTTTAATTGTGTTTTCAATTTCATTGACTGACACAGGCTTATTGAGAAATTTTATTACTTCTTGATTCAGCTTTTGTAGTTTGTATGTATCTAGGAATCTGTCCATTTCATCTGTGTTTTCCATTTTATTAGAATAAATGTTCTCAAAGTAAGTAGTGATAGTCTTCTGGATTTTTATAGATCCTGTTTTTATTTCACCCTTTTCATTCCTAATTGTTTGACTTTGATTCTTTTCTTTCCTTTATTCATAAAGTTGGCTAAATATTCATTGATTTTATTTAATCTTTCTTACAACCAACTCTTCGTTTCATTGATTCTCTGTAACATTTTCTTAGTTTCAACTGTGCTAATTTCTGCTGTGGTCTTTATAATTTTTTCCTCATACATGTTTTGGGCTTGACTTATTCTTGTTCTAGAAGTTTGAGGTTCAACATCGGGCTGTTTGAGCTCAGTCTGTCTTCCAGATTTCGATGTTCACCACTACAAATTTCCCTCCTAGGACTGCTTTCATTGCGTCCCATATGTTCCAGTATTGATATTATCATTTAGTGTAGATGCTATTTAATTATTTCTTTAATTTCATCTGTAACTCATTTATTATTCAGTAGTGTGTTATTTCATTGCCATGTGTTCATGCAGTTTTTGTGGTTTCTTTTGCTGTTGACTTCCAATTTCATTGCACTATGGTCAGATAATATGCATGGGATGATTTCAATTTCTTTGCACTTACTTAAGTATGTTTCATGTGTTACTATGTGGTCTATTCTGGAAAAAGTCTCACATGCCACTGAGAAGAATTTGTATTCTGATGTTGTGGGGCAGAATATTCTATGGAGAGCTACTAAGTCCAATTGATCACATGTTTGGTTCAACTCTGGTATTTCTGTTTGATTTTTTGTCTAGTTGATCTATCTATATGTAACAGTGAGGTATTAAAATTCATTATTTCAATTGTGTCAGTACTCATGTGATTTTTCATGTCATTTAATGTTTGTTTTATATAGTTGGGTCCTCTTATATTTGGTGCATACATTTGTGATTCTTATATCTTATTATTGGAGTTTTCCCTTCACAAGGATGTATAGACCTTCTTTATCTCTTTTGATCATTCTTGGCTTGAAGTTCACCTTGTCTATAAAAATAACAACTACCCCTATTATTTTATGGGATCCTGTTGCATGGAGTATTGTTTACCATTCTTTGACTTTCAGTCTATCAATTTCCTTTTGCATTTTAAGTTGTTCCATGTATGCAGAATCTTGTTGGATCTTGTTTCTTGATCTACTTGACAAGTCTTTGACCGGTGAATTGAGATCATTTACATTGATGGTTATAATAGACATGTATGGGTTTATCCTTGTCATAGTATTCTCTGCTGTTGGTTCCTTGTCTTTTCCCTCTGTTTAATTGCTTGCCCTGACTTCTTTCTATTGGTGCTCTTGAATTTGGGCACATTGTTATTTCTTTGTCTAGAATGTCTTTCAAAACACATTGTGGATCTGGTTTTTTGGTCATGAATTTCTTCAGGTGTTCTTTGTCATAGTAGTATCCTACTCGTCCATTGATTCTGAAAGATAGTTTGGTAGGGTACATCAGTCTGAGTTGGAATTTATTCTTTCAGGACTTCAAATACTTCACTCCATGCTTTATGTAATTTAAGGGTTTGTGTTGAGAAATCACTGTAATTCTGATAGGCTTTCCTTTATAGATGATTTGTTTCTTTCCTCTGTCAGTTTTTAATATTCTGTTCTTGTGCTGAATTCCTAGAATCTTAATTATTATATGCCTTGCTGCATATTTATTTGGGTTATGGCTATTTGGACTTCTATATGTTTCAATTACTTGTGTGCCAAATGCTTTTATGTTTGGGAAGTTTTCTGCCTTTACTTTCGTGAACAGATTTTTTAATGTTGTTTCTGCTGGCTCTTGCTTTTTTATCAAATTGATTTATCTTATGTTATTCTTCTTTGTACCATCTTCCAGTTGTTGGATTGTTTTTTCATAGTCCCTTGCTATTTTTAATACTTCTTCTTTTTTTATGACCATTCCCTGAAATCCTGCCTTCTAGTTCTGAAATTCTGTCTTCACTTTTGTTCATGCAATTTTGCAAATTTTCAATGGAATTTTTAATTTACTGGACAACTCTTTGAATCTGTTTCATGGATTCCATTTCTTTCCTATGTTGGGCATTTATGGTCTCCATCATTTTCCTATGCTACTCTATTTTTAATCTATAACTGCTCTGGATTTACTGAGTAAGTGCTTCATTATGTTCATCATCATCATCATCATCTCTCTCTCTCTCTCTCTCTCTCTCTCTCTCTCTCTCTTTTCTTTTAACTTGGGAGATTATTTCTGATCAGACTTCCTCTATTGTCTCAAAGACACCTGTTTCTGAACTTGTGCTATTATATTTTCAGAAGTCTCAGACAGGTGACCTCCATTTTCCAATACCTTCTTATTCCTTCTACTTGTCTTGTGTGGGCTCAAAATCTAGGCTTGGGTTTTCCTTCTGTCTTTTTGTCATTTTCTATTTTTTAATTTAATTTTATTTTTCTTTAATTTACCTTAGTAGGCAGTTTTATCACCAATTGTGAGCTTCTAGGCAATGTCTGGTCTTCAGAGGTATCTTTCATGTGCAGGAGTTTCTTGGCTTTTATGTTTCTCCTAAGATCCCACCTTCCCAATTTATTTATTAAGGATGAGGTGTCGCTATCTACTACATTATAGTGGTGCTTATGACTCAGAACACTCATGGTATTGTTACAGAGTGGAATACTACTAATTAAAAGAGGTATGACATCCTGACTAAGTAGTACAACTAGCAATAACAATAGCATCAAGCACAGTCTAGAAAATGACAAACTGTGGTAACTCTTTATTTGGTACCTTTAACCATAAGTGCAAGATCAAGAGAGAGAGGTGAGAGAAGGAGATGAATAGAATAAAATAAAATATATTTGTAAACCAAAAATAAATAAATAAATAAATAAATAAAAGTAACAAACCAAAAATAATGAAAGAAAGAAATAGTAAAAGGAAAATGATACACATAAACAGGGAAAACAAAATTCCTCTGGTATCCTCTGGTCTGTGGAGGTATCAAAATCTGTCACATCAAACCTGCAGTAAGTCTAAGGATATGGACTGTGGCCAGTCTTTAGCCAGCAGCTTTCTAGCTGACCTACCCACATCTGCTTACAATCCTTGTCTCCTTTGCTCTCCTAGTTGCTGTAGCACCCTCAGACAGAGACAGCCCAAGTTTGCCCCTACTCCCATGAACAGTTGGCACCTCCATGACCTTATGCTCTGTTCTGTAACCCCAGCTCCTCTCATGTGCAGCCCTCCTTGTCCTACACTAGTGGTTGCAAGTCTTTCCTGCAGTGGTGGTCTGGTCAGAGCAGGAGGGAATGCTGACTTTCCAGGGAAAGTGTGATCGTGCAGCTAGTTGCTGACTGCAGGTGAGCAAAGTGCTGACTTTCCATTCCTTGTCCCCACTGTACGGGTTGCAGCCTTGTCCTTTCCTTCTTGCACTGATCATACGGCAAGAGGAGCTGTGTTGTTTCTCTAGCAATACTCAGTGTCACAACCATTCCCTAATCCTATTTTTGCTACAATTCCAGTTAGCAGTTATGATGTTCTAAAGAGAAAGAAAAAGATAAAGATAAATAAAGGAAAAGAACTAAACAAAACAATGAAGAACCAAAAACACCTGGCAGCCTGTTTCAGGGGGAGCAGTTAGTAACCACCATGTGTGCCAGCAAAATTTGTTGCCAATCTGCATTGCCCTTTTTACAGAAAATCAAAAGAAGTGAGGGATCTTTTATTATAGGTCTATCCCGGGTGGATTGAGTTTGCCTGAAGGTTGGTTTTCCCTCTGGAGAAGACTGACGTTCTGCAGTCTCCTATTTTGTAATACAATTAATTTACATCTTTAATTGAAAGGCAAAAGATGCCCAGATCTGCTCCCTCCCGAGTAAAAAACAAATATGTATATATATATATCTATATATCTACACATATTTTATGTGTAGATATATAGATATATAGATATATAGATATATATGGAGGTATTTTCAAAAGCATATATACCAAAATACACATATATAGCAAAAAAAACTCTCTCTGTCTCTCTCTCTCTCTCTCTCTCTCTCTCTCTCTGTGTATATATACATGGAGATATTTTGAAAAGAATGTGAGAAAACTTCCCAAAATATTAGTTATTAAATGAGAAAAACTGAGAATACAGCACATAAGGTAAAAAGTAACACTTTTCAAGGTCTCTACCTCTCTTCACATTGGTTAAATCACTTCTTTTATCTCCATAGAGGTGATCAATACTGTCTCTATATTTTCAATAAAATTTTGGGAGAATACTTACTGTGGGTTTGTTAAGAATATGAAAACACATCTCTTCACTTTTGTTTTCAATTCATCAATTATAATTATTAAAAGAACACACCAGTTTATAAAAATATATACTTTGTTTTGCTATGGAAATTTACTATCTAAAAAAGATATCATAACCTTAACTATTAAATTTCTGATTTTCTAATCAGAGTTATAATGAAATATTAAAATGTGGGGTAAAGAAACAAATAATGCAGTTACATTTTTAAAGAATTTTCTACAGATTCTTTTCCTTTCTACATGCTATTAATATGCTAAACAGTCCATCAATAACTAATTATTTAACAGAAACATGGGTATGCCCGATAGAGGCCACGTTCTTTCCTATACTTCATAACCTGAATCTCAAATTGCTAACCCTTTAGCAAGGTGAATTTTCTGACATTTCAGATGTTATTAATTATTTTTTCATTTTGCTTAATCTTACCATGCTGGGTAACTTGTCAGATTCTTTTAATTCAGACACATATAGTCGCATGCTAATAGTACTGAAACACATTAAGAATCTCTATTTTGTGACAACTATATTATATCACCTTGAGCATTGCTATATTTTATATTTCCATGTGTTCTTTTAGTTTGAGTGACACATAATGTAGTAAATTGCTTTAGCAGTTGAATATATTTTCTTGATTTTAACCCCAAGAACTTTACCCCCGATAAGTGAGTATGATATGATTTTTAAAGGCAAATATTATTGTAATAAACTAGAAATTCTGTTATCTTTGTCAGTGACAAGGAATAGCTCTTTATTAAGAGTTGAGCTTTAAGTATAATTTGTTTACAAATATTACCATTTAGTTCAGTATTTAGAGTAAAAGCATTTCCATATAATGTAACATTTAGCTTTTAGTATTTTCCAAAATCCATAGTATTTAGCATTTGTCTTTTCTAAAGTAATTACTGAGTAAAACTCTTGTTTTAAAACATTAATCTGAAACAAAACTAGCAATATTGAATTGACCTAGTCATATTCCATACTTTCACCACAAACTATTTCCCCAAAATCAGTAATTTGATAAAGAGGCTACATTAATATAATAGTTTGGAAATATCTTTACAGTTGCAGAAAGATGAATGCTATTCTCCACCTGGAGATAAATAGTATGGATTCAAAATGATTTGACCCCACTAAAAATTATATTGATCTCTGTATTAGCATCACAGGACTTCCAAAGCAGGTATCAGAAACCAAAGAGAATTTACTGTCCCATTGTTCCCAACTCTTACTATCCAAAATCAGGTGTCTAGAGGGTCACCTTTCTCCTTTAAAAGGCCATAGAAAAGAATTTTTTCATCTTTCCCAGCTTTCTAAGAATAATTGGAATCCATGCCCCACAACTATATCATGCTAACCTGTACCTGTATCTTGACATGACATTTTTCTACCATCTCTATCCCTGCATATACTTTTCAGTCTCTTATAAATGTGATAATTGTACTTGAGACTCACTTCATGTGCCATGATTTTATTTTTGAATGAAGTCAGATCATGAGGTTTTGAGTGGTTATTAATTTGACCTGAGTGATGGTGGATAGAGATACTAGTTAAAGCATCATAATATCATAATCTCCATTTATAACTCAAAAGAAAATATGAGAAAATAAGTGAAACAAGTGAAAAGTCTCATAGATTAAAATCATTATAAAAGTTAATGTCAACTCAGTTATTTGATTACCATAAATTACTGCTGTTTTTTGTTGTTGTTGTTGTTGTTGTTGTTGTTGTTGTTGTTTTTGGTACCAGGAATAGAACTCACAACTTCATGCTTGTCAGGCAGTCGCTTGCTGCTTAACTAAATCCCGGCCCCTCAATTACCATAAATTACTAAAAGAACTAGCATACATGCTAGCTCAAAATATGTTCACAGTGCATATCATTACTCATAAATTGTAGTATAATACTTAATATACTTTAACTGAGACTGCCATTTCACTAATGTTGGCACTATTAGACTGATCACTGCAAGCTCATCATTTACAGGACCATTTAAAAAAAGGAAGCTGTAATTAGAGCTGATTACCAACTCATTCCTAAAGGAACATCAACACAAATCCCACCTGAATTGTTCCCTATTTACCTCACTCACTTGTAAGTAGGGTGATTTTATAACTTGTCTCTCAAATCAGGACACTTCTGATAATGCCAAGAAGCACTGTTAAGAATTACACTAAAGCACCAGACAGAAAAAAGAAAGTATGTTGCACTTTTTTCTTGTCAACTAGACTTTTGTTCCCACATCTCTCTCTAGCCCCTAAAGTAAATAGGAGTGAGATTCTACTCTCTTTTCAAGTTCTTTCCACATACCTTTAGAACTTCATTGGTAGTACCGGTAAAATGTATTTAATATTCAGCCTCACTTGGATTGTGTCTTTCAACATCTTATTCTTCTTAAATCTGTATTCAATCCTTTCCAATGGAGGTGATTTCAACATTTCTTCTACTAAGGAGTGTAAATTGGAGATTAGCATCTTTCTTTGCCATTTGAAAATTATTCCTTGCCAGAAATATCGCTTCTTTCGTGAAATTCACAACTTTGCATTATGCCCCGAAATAACCTTTTGCTGTTATCCAATCACCTCCTTATCACTTTGCCTCTTTTTTCTAAAATTTTAATATCCAATTTATTATTTCTTTACCCAGCCTGGCCTGTGTTGATATTTTAATGACCAAAGATTTCAGCTGTAAGCTAGGCATGGTGGAACATGCCTATAATCCAAGCACTTGGAAGGTTGAGCTGGGAGGATCACGGTGAGTTTTAAATTATGCTGGCATACATAATGAGTTCAAGGTCAACATGAACTACATAGCCAGATCCTGTCTCAATTTTTTTCAAACTGTATTATTCAGTTCCTTGGAGTCAAAAATGCTAACATAATTTCCCTTTCTTTCTGGCAATTATTCACTTGAGAGAACACTGCTACCTATAAAAATCCCAGTTTTAAGCGCCTTCCCTGAAAACCTTACTATCTGTTTCTCCAGACCATTACGGCTACTTCCCATTTCTCATGTATCATTAATAAACTAATTTGTATTTACCTATTCTTAGTGAGCACATGTATGTACTGTGATAATTCTTATCTAACAGAGAAAATACTCTGAATTCCAACATTCACCTCAAGCTCTTGTCTTCCTAGTATTTAGTCCACATTGTAAGAGAACTCATGGAAAGTGTTTTCTACATTCTGTCTGACTTCCCTTCATAGTCAACTATGTCATACTGTCATCCCGTTAACTTCATTGGGTGAGGTGGATGCAGGAATTTCTAGTATTATAAATAATACTGTTTTTCTGAACTCTCTCAATAGCATGGCATACATTCAATTATCTTCCAATTTTGAAATACCTATTTCAGTCAACATTGTGGACACTACATGATCCTGTCTGTACTTCTACTTCACCACCAACCTCTCATAAGCAACATTTCATAAATAATCAACACTAACATACACCAACACTCTGTGTTGTGCCCTTGATGTTCTCTTTCTGTATTCACTTTTAGAGGTATCTATTCCATGCTCTTAGCTTGATGTTTCTTACATATACTATTGAGCTTCATTTTCTTTAGCTACAGTCTGTACATCTGTGCCTATATCTCCAAACTCAGATATCTAATAAATTACTGTCTTGTTTACTTTCTTCATTGGTTGGACAAATAACCCACACTCATAAATTAAAAGAGGGAAGATACATTTTAACTCACAGCTTGTGAACATTTTAGTCCATAGTTTGATGGTTCCAACACACCACAACATGACAGAGGGTCATAGAGGACAAATAGTTGGTGATGTGACAAGCAGGAGGCAGCAGTCTTCCTTCTGTCTTTCCATTTTCATTCCATCCATCCTACAAATCTATAGATTGTTGTCACTGCCACCCAGAGTGGGTGTTGCCCCTTCAGTAAGTTCAGCATCCACATCTAGAACATTCTAAACCAATCAGTAGACTAATTCACTCCTAAATGCCCCACCTATGAGTGCATGAGGCTTTGGGGAGACATATAGCTATAAGCCAAAACATTCTGCATTTGACCCCTCAAAGTCTTACATGGATCTTTATGCAAAGTGCATTTTGTTATATTTCTAATTACTTCCAAAGTCATTAGAGTTTCAGCATTGCTTAAAAGCCCAGGTCAAATTTTCCTCTGAAATGTAAGACAAACTCTTAGCTCTACGGCTCTACAAAATGAGAAGAAACATAAACACTTCCAACATACAATGGCACAAGGTAAATATTTTCATTCCAAAAGGTATAATAGGAGGATAGAAACAAATGAGACTAAATCAAGAACAAAATTCAGTAAGGCAAATATTAAATTCCATAGTTTCCTGTCTAGCATTTGAGGCAATTTTAAAGCAAGATGTGAACTCTCTAGGGTTGGTGGCCCTAGCCGTATTGCCCTGTTGTTGGTTGCAGCTCTCCTGGCTTCTCTGTTGGGCCAAATTTGCTTACTCCTTTCATCTGTTCTCAGGTTGTCCATGTTTCTAAATTCTTCAACCCACTGAAGTCTCCACTGTGCATTCAGCTTCATACTCACAATTTTACATACTGTTCTTTCAGGGAACATTCTACCTGGCCTTCTAGGTCTTTTTCTGAAATATTGGTGGAAGCCTTCCTGACCTCACAATTCTTAAATTCTACATACACTGAAAACCAGCACCATGTGGATGCCGCTAAAGTCTACTGACAGTTGGACAAGTAGCAAAGCCTCATTTTCTTTTGGTAGTAGGGCTGAATACCTGTATGACTAAGTGCTACAAACTAGATCCCAAGGAAGAAATTTCCTATGCCTCTGCTATTCTGAAACATGGAGCTCTGGGGCTCTAGTCTCAAAGCAAATTCTTTCACCTCTGTAATTTTAAGGCTCTACAGGGTGAAATCCTGCTTATTCTTGTGATGCCTTCAGGGCATTTTTTTCTATTGTCTGGTTCCAAAGTACTTGAAATTTTATTACTAATCTTTTCATCAACCAAGATCTCCTCTGCTCCTCTTTGGAGATCCCAGCATTACAAGACCTTCCTTTCTGTTCAAGATCAAAAGATCTTAGTCATTTTTCTGAGCCCTTTGCTCTTGATTCTCCAGGTAGAGCAGTCTAAAATCCCTGAAGGTAGCCATATCACCACCTTAACATTAGACTGCCTTGAAATTTCTTCTGTCAGAGTATTTAATCTACCTTTAATCTCAGACTCTCAAATGTTTCGATATGAGTAAAATGTAGACAAAATTTTTACCAAAGTGAAACACATGGCCTGAATTCCAATGTCAATTCAATACTCCTAACTGGACCCTCCTGCGTCTCATCTTTTACTGGCTTCATTTGATGAAAATTCTGGTCTTCTGACTTCTGACCATAATCCTTCATCAAGCTTGCCTCAACATTCTAAGGTTGCTATTCCAACATGTTTAAACCTTTCCAAACTTCTCCCACAAATGAATTCCAGATTTCTGAACCCTAACACTAACTCTAATATTGATACTCATCTTTTTATTGTTTTGGAGACGTTGTTTATTATTCAATGTATATTTGCTATTGGTCTCTTAATCGGTTTTCTTAATTGAATCATGATAGCTTATATAAAAGTAGAAATTTTTCTATTTTTTTCTATATCACCCACTTTGTTGTTACTCTATTTTATATACAATTTCTTGTGTTTTTATATATTTGTGGCATATGCTGAAGTGACTACTTTTTCTCTGAATTTATATATTTGAGTCATTACTACTTTTATTGTCAACTAATGGTTTATCAATTTTATCTTTTCAAATAATTTGATTTTGTTTTCCTATTTATTTATTTCTGTTCTAATATTTATGATTTCCTTCCTTTTAAAAATTTTCAATATAGTTTGCTCTTCTTTTCTAATTCCTTGAGTGTTAAAATTACATAGAACTTTAGTGTAAGTATTCTTTTTTGACAGGTGTAAAGGGCTACAAACTTTTTCTTGGTACTACTTCTTGCAACAACCTCTGTTTTGAAAATCTGTGTTCTGTTTTTTTGTTTCAATGTCTGATTTAATTTCATTTTTGGTTTTTTTCTTAAACCCAGCGATTGTTCGAATACATGTTAGTTTCCATATATGAGTGAGCTTTTCCATTTTGCTTTTCTTATTGGATTTTAGTTCCATTTCATTGTGTTCATAATGGATATGTGAAACAAATTCAGTGATTTTAAAATTCATAATTTCTGACTTTGAATGTTATACATTCTGGAGAATATTCCAAGCATACTTAAGAAGAATGTATTTCTTGTCACTGTTCAGCAGAAATTTTCTTTATATCTCTATTAGGTTCCTTTTTCCTAAAGTGTTTCCAAGGACTTGGCTTTTATTTTTACCAATTCCTTATAATTTTTAAAATAATTTATGGTGATTTCAGGTAGCTTAAAAGACAATGAAAAGAAGCAGTAACTGAGAATATTGGCCTACACAGGGCATTTAGTAGTAATTTTTTTACATCGAAGTTTTTCATACCTTTTTCTCTGCCACTGATTATCATTCTATATTCTTTATTTTTCCTCATCAAGTATACTACACCAATGGAAACATATTCTATAAATTTAAATTTCTGTTTCCTTCTTTTTCCTTTAAACCACAAGTGTGTAGAAGTTTCTGGCACATAGTGATTGTCAGTTACTTGAAGGATGAAGGAATGCATGTATTCTTTAAAATGTTCTAAGACTTATATGTTAGTGGACAGATTTTTTACAAAGGAAAATCTTGATTCAACAAAATATAAATCAAATATGTGTCAATATTTTATTCAAATCTTTAGTAATGCAGCATTTTTAAAGTTAATTCTTAGTAAATACAAACAACATAAAAAGGCAGGAATAAAGAAATGGATTGATTATGAATTTGAAATTGGCATGGGAGAAATCAATCACACCTTTACTGGACACACTATTTTATGTTTCCATGGAAAGTAATCATTTGCATTACAATTCATTTTCTACAATTTATGAACATTTGAAATGTCTTCAAAAAGATGGAAGGTACAGATAACCTGGAATACCATATAGGAAACTGGTAGCCTTTTACCACATTTCAAAACCTTTTATTATGTTTTCAGATAGCATCGACTACAATAATGCAAGAACATTATAAAATGAACCATACGTAGAGTGAAAATGCCTAAACTCTTAATACTAAATGTCAGGTATTTTTATGCTTTCATTATCACATATATATCATCAGCAAATTTTAACCATATTGCAAGTCAAATGAATTGTATATTTGCCAAAAGCTCTTATTTTAATACATACTTTATTTTAGCTGAGTCAATGAAACAACCAGATCAATGTTATAGCTTAAATTTTTGTAGAGATTGGTTAGTTTTTCCTTCTTCCTTACTCATATTAAAACCTTAAATCAGTATTCCCCTTGTCTATATATTTGTTTCCTGAGCACAGTGGATTGTGGTGAAATAAAATATTCCTATATTTATCATGAATCCACATTAATTGGTATAATTGCAATTAATGGTCTAATGTGATGTCTCAGGACATAATTTTGGAAGTGATAGATTTTGTTTACAAAATACCAGAAACTTAATATTCCTAAGAAAGTGGAACATTGTATTCCACATCCAAAGAACAAAGAGTAGGAAATCTGTTTGAAATTTCATAAATTCAATGAGACAGTACAAAATACTTGAATATCCACAAATATGTACACATACAAATGAAAGATTTCTTGTCAATTTCATTGTTTCTAATGTACATTTCTAGTGCCTGATGATAACTGTAGTTATTTGTTGAATCTAATTTGACTTATTTTTTTCTTCCTCTGAAAACTTTAACAGAGATGTGATCATATTGTTTTATAGGACTTGAGAATGTCATAGGGTTACCAGTGACTGGAAGCATGGAAAAATGGACAATTATTGCTCAATGAGTACAAATTTTCAGTTGTGATAGAATGACAAGTTCAAGAGGCATTTTGTTCAACATAGTGCTAATACCTGACCTCCAATATTGTGCAAAGTATTGATCAATATTCAACTTATATTAAGTTTTGTTATGAAAAAAGTCACAAGAAATGTTTTGGAGATGCTAGACATGTCTCTCACTTTGATTGTGATATCAACATCATTGGTGCATTTTGTATATGTTCAAGCATATCCAATTGTAAAAATCAAAACTATTCAATGTTTGTATATCAGTGATTGTTCAACAAACCTGTTTCAAAAGGTAAATTCAAGGTAAAAGAAAGATCAGTCAAGAAATAACCAAGGTGCATAGCACAAAGTGTGTGTGTGTATGTGTGTTTACTTGGGTTGTTAACATTAAAAATGCATAACAGTGCCAATATACTTACCTAAGAACATCTTATTTAGTTTTAAATTTTTGGTCAGTGATATTTCGCTTAAGTATGTGTACAGATAAAGATAGAATGGTTTGGTAGAGTTTCTCAAATGTGTTTTTTTCAACAATTTACTGATACCATTAGAATTCACTTGAATATGCAAAAATAATAAAGTGAGATATCAAATACATTAAAGAGTACATAATTACAATAGTATTGTTCCAGAATTTTAGCTCTGCATCTTTATTCCTCTAGCTTTATTTTGTTCTTTTTGATGTAGGAATTGATGAAAATAATTTAATCAGTGCAACAAATTCTGTTAGTAAAAGTTCCATAATGGTTAAATATTAGTTCTTCTAGGAAGACTTGACTGATACTTGTCCTGTGGTCTCATTTTACTTGTGACACAAAATTCCACCCCATAGCTCTATGACATCAGGTAAGTAAGCTCTCTGGAGTGTAGATATTTGGGTTTTGTATTTGTTTCCCTTGTTCATACCATTCTACCTACATCAGACTGAATTCTAAATCTATACTCTCTGAATGAGCATCAAGAAATAAGATTATTTCATACAATATCCTAAAATAATTCTTCCAAAGGATGAGTGTTATAATTCAGACAAGACAAAAACAATTATGAGACTTGATGATAATAATATATACCCATTAAAATATTCTGCTTCATGATCATTTCAACAATGGTAGAAAAGCACCAGTTATTGAAATTAAAATAAATGTATTATGTACCACATAAGAACAAGTATTGGAGTTAATGACGATTCAAATTAATGTTATACTTATATTAACTTTTAGTGTCTAGTCCATGTAAATTGCACATACTACAGCATAGATAAAGGAACCTGATAATCATTAAAGTCAAAGGCATCAAAGGCAATGACCATCATGAGTTTAAAGTTATCGAAAAGGAATAAAGAATGCAACCAAGTACAAAACAATCCATGGGGCATAGAAAATGTGGCATTTAGGAAAAAACTGTGTATCAAGAGTAATTGAGTTGACTCTTTATTTGCAGCAATATATACTGATTTCTTTGTTAAGAAGATAGTTAAACATTAGTATTTGAATATCAGAGATGTTAATAAAGAAATAGACAGTTAGAGACCAGCCTGGGCTACAAAGTGAGTTCAAGTCCAGCCTGAACTGCATACTGAGACGCTGTCTCAAAAAACAGGACCGGGGATTTAGCTCAGTGGCCTAAGTTCCTGCCTGGCAGGCATGAGGTTGTGAGTTCAATCTTTGGTACAAAAAAAAAAAAAAAGAAAGAAAGAAAAGTAGAAGTAAAAATTTCAGAACCAACTCTATGCATTTGTGATAAATAAGTGAATGCATACCCCTGGATTAAATGGTAAAAAAATTCTAAAACTAAGATGCAAATGATGTTGCAAAGTTTCTGCACTATATCGAATACTGATTTCACTTGTGGTAACAGATTTTTACAAGGT
>RJWM01032075.1:0-21802 GCA_004363535.1 Dasyprocta punctata | reverse complement strand
GGCTCAGTACATATTTGTTGGATGGATGGATGGATGGATGGATGGGATAGGATAGAATGGATGAAGCACTTCAACCATGGGAAAAGCATGGAAATAGGATTTTCCATTTCAGTTGCATACACTTCTCCCCAAATTTTTCATTTGTCTTTCAGTTTTTCCATTGGTGAGTTTTTGTTGCTGCTTACTGTTATGGTTTAGATCTAAAATCTTCCCCAAAACCTCATGCAGCTCATAGGTGGGGTTTTGGAGGGTGACTGAGTTATGGAGGCTTGTAGATGACTTGCTCTTAGAACGTAGGGTCTGGTAGGAAGAGGTGGGCACCAGGGGCGTGGCCTGGAAGAGTTCATCCCTTCCCCTCCCCCCTCTGCCTCCTGTCTGCCATGCCATGAGCGACCCTCCTCTGGCCTGCCTTGGAGTCAGCCAACTATGGACTGAGACCTCTATGAAACGTGAGCCAAAATAAACCTTTCCTCCTTGAAATTGTGGCCCTCAGGTATTGTGTCAGAGTGATGAGAAAGTAAAAGAGACACCTACATTCAGAAATATGTAACTTCATTAATTACATCTAAATATTCTAAAGTTCTGACTGCTACATGCTTAAAAAGGCCATTCCTACCCAAGATCAGGTTGATCTCCTTTTTTAGTGATTTTATAATGACTCTCCACAATTTATTTAATCTTAAAAACTGCAAATAAAGTACAAAGAAGAAATTTATAATTAACCATCTTTTTTAAACAGTATTCATCTTCCCACTACCTAGAAAAAAAATTATCATTTTATGTGTATTTTTTAAATGCTTAACAAATTTTTTTTCTTTTTTGACACACGGTTTCACTATGCAGTTCAGGCTGAGTTCAGGCTGTCCCTGAACTCACTTTGTAGCCCAGTTTGGCCTGGAACTCCTGGTGACCCTCCTGCCTCAGCCTCTTGAGTGCTGGGCTTACAGAGTGCGCCACCACACCTGACAACAGCCATTGTTCTTATTAAGATGATATATGTAAATCATAACTCGCCAGAAAGGACACAGAAGGGCTGGGAATGGAGTTCCATGGTAGAGTACTTGTCTAGCGCTAGTCTAGATGCCCTGGGCTTGATCTCAGTGTTGGTGGGGAAGCACATACAGACAAGTACAAAGATTTTTTTTAAGTCACCTAAAAGTCCACTGCCTAGAAATTAAATATCATTAACGCTAGAGAAATAGGGAGATAGATCTTTTGTAAAAGGAAAGGGGACCAAAAGATGGAGGGAGGGGAGCAGAAGGGGAAGGAAGGAATGCAAAAATAATTACGATGTGTTATGTACAGGTACCAACTCCCCACAAGGAACGTAGTCATTATGTACCGCAAACATTTACTAATAAAAGTTGAAGCCAGGCACTGTGATGCACACCTCTAATCCAAGCACTCGTGAGGCTGAGGCAGGAGGATTTCTGTAAGTTTGAGGCCAGCCTGAACTACAAAGTGAGACTCTGTATCAAAAATAAATAAATAAATAAATTTTAAAAATTAGGGCTAGGGATTTAGCTCAGTGGTGTAAGCACCTGCCTGGCAAGTGCAAGGTCGTGAGTTCAATCCCTGGTACCAAAAAAATAATTGAAAATAAAAATTGAAAAAAAAGAACCCTTGAGGAAACACTATTCAGACATTTCCCTATAGGCACATGAGGTGTGATTAAAAAATACAGAGAGTGTTTAAATTTTTAACACTTTGCCACATTAAAATTTATTGCATTGCCATTTACGATGCTCAAAATACTCTTCCTAGCTTTGAACACATTTGTTCCAGTTCTAGAAGTCTTCCGTTTTATCTTTAGTTACGCATTGGTGGCTGCCTCAGTCTCCTGGATCAATTTTTTTTTTAAAGGGACTAAAACAGAATAACAAAATGAAACAAAACAAAACAGTGATAAAACAGTAAGAAATCCAAAATAGTTATTGTATTGCATATTGTTATCCCCTAAATAATTACCCAGACTACTGGTTTTAGGCTTGCAAAGTCAGTCAAACAATACGAGCATTAGGTTGTTTTTTTTACTTCAGTTGTTATCATCTCAGCCTGTATTCCTCTGAATCAGCCAGTTGCTGGGGGGCGGGGGGGTTCTTCTTCTTTCCCAGTCCAGGCTCCAGCTGTCTGGGGAGGGCGTGTGGCCTTCTTCCTGGCTCTCTCCAGCCGGCAGGGCCACTCTCCTAAATCAATTTAGAACACTTATCTTTCACGGTCATCTTGACTTTGGAGAAGAGCCAGTGGTCACACAGTGCCTGATCTGGTAAATAAGGTGGGCTAGGACACACTGTGATGTGTTTACGACCTGCCTTTCCACTGGGTGGTGCTCGGCAGCAGCAGTCACCATATTTTGATCACACTTCTTAAAGACTTGTGAAGAGAACACCCAGAGCTGCTTCAAAAAGTAGCAAGAATGATGGGTTAATTGTGTCTCAAGTGAGGGGGAGGGGAATCTGAGGGGGATTAATGGGCAATGTATCTTTTACTATAATAATTCTTACTTAAACACATCGTATCTTTTGATCAACTCTCATATAATATATAGAAAAATTAATTAAAATTTTATTTAAAATATCATCAAGCTATTTTAGTTACAAGTATTATATTTAGTTTTATTTGGATTAATTAGATAAAGGGAACTTGAAAAGGCAAGGTTCGATGCTGCACACCTACAATTCCAGCACTCAGGAGGCTGAGGCAGGAGGGTTACTGTGAGTTTGAGGCCAACCTGAGCTACATAGTGAGTTCAAAGCCAGCCTGAACTACACACTGAAAGCCTATCTCAAAAAACCAAAAATAAATAAATCAATAAAGCAGTAAGAAAAGTTATCAAAGGCATTAAACTTTCTCGCTGCCATTCAGTTTTAAGTTTTATTGGATCACTGCTTTGAAAGACAAAAGTTTTCACATCCTCATACTTTCTACCATTTTCCTCCCATCTCCCCCTCCTTCCCGCCTTTTTTTTGGGATCAAACTCATGACCTCGTGATTGCCAGGCAGGCACTTATGCCGTTGAGCTAAACTCCCAGTCCCCATCCCCCATTTTTGTTTTGGGATGATTTTACATTGGCCAGGTTCACATACAACATTCACATTCTATCACATAGCTACAATCCCTATGGTTGTTTAGTACATTATTTAATGTACTACTTATTTAAATGAATTGAATGTTCATTGATTCTCTGTTCCTATGTTCTTTATTTTTCTTTGTTTCTTCCTTCCTTCCTTCCTTTCTTTGTTTTTGGTTTTTTGAGACAGGATCTCACTATGTAGTTCAGGCTGGCTTTGAACACACTATGGAGCCCAGGCTGGCCTCAAATTCAGAACAATCCTCCTGCCTCAGCCTCCTGAGTGATGTGATTACAGGCATGTGCCACCACACTGGGCCTTGACTCTTCTCTTAACTGATTGAATCTTAAGGGGTTTCATTTTGTTCATTTTGTTTTGTTTTGTAGTGCTAGGGATGGAACCTGGGAGACCGCAAGCATACTGACCATATACTGTGCTCTCTCACCCAACTATACTACCAGCTATAAGTTGATACTGTTTTACTTCTGGTTTTCTTCAATAGGGGTCTTTGAAGATTGAAGACTATCGCCTACTTGAACATTTTGGCTGGAAATAATGCCTTTGGGGCACTGTTATAGTTAACGGATTATGTCAGTTTGAATTGGACTAAATTCCAATTGGAGTTGGATCAGCATAGTTCAGGGTATGGCTGAAGGAATTTACTGAAGACAGAAAACTCAACCTGGGTGTGAATGGTAGCAACCAAACAGGCTGGTCACCCAGAATGGAATAAAGGGAAACGAAGAAAGAAGGCCAGCTTCTATTTCTTCGTTGTTGTTGTTGTTGTTGTTTTTGTTTTTTGTTTTGCTTTTTGGTTTTTGTTTTTGAGGCAGGCGTTTGCTTTGTAGTGCAAGCTGGCTTTGTACTCATGACAACCTTCCTGCCTCAACCTCCCGAGTGCTGGGGTTGCAGGTAGGCACCACCATGCCTAGCTTTCCTTTCATTTTAAATAATTCCCCAGATTTTTCTTTCCTTCATGGCTTTGATATCTCTAAGAATACAAGCCAACTACTTTCCAAAGTATTTCTTAATTTGGATCTATCTGATTGCTCCCTCATTATTAGACTCAGGCTAAATACTCTTTGCAAGAGTAACGCATAGACCAGGCATGGTGGTGCACCCCTGCAATCCCAGCACACTAGAGGCTGAGGCAGGAAGGTCACTGTGAGTTCAAGGCCAGCCTGAACTACATAGTGAGACCCTGTCTCAAAAAACAAAACAAAGTGCTCACTTCAGCAGCACACATACTAAACAAACAAACAAACAAAACAAACCACCACCTGGGTGATGTTCCCAAAGAATTACAATCCTCAGATTTAGTATGGTAACCAAGATGTGTACTGACACTTAATACTGAGTGATTTTATGGAACATGGCATGTCCCTTGGATTCCCAGATTCTGTTCTTTTTGTGTTTCAGGGAGATTCTTTATATTTTAATCTTTATATTCTGTATCATTTCTTGGTTTTTACTCCACCAGGTAGCTATCCCTGTCTTTCAGCTCTATTAGCCTCTCTCTAATTGTGCTAGAATCTCTGGCCCTTTCTTCTGCACGCCTGTGATTACCCCAGGCCTCGCCTCCATCTCAGTGACAGGATTTGCAGTAACAGCTATTCAATTCTTTGCTGTCTCCAATCCACTAGTTTTCTAACACGCTGCTTTATTCATTTCCTAAAATCAGCACTCTCCCTTTCATCCTATTCTCACCTTTTATCATTTCATCTCTTGGCTTTTTTAAAAACTGAATTCACGTTCTTATTAAATTGTATTATAACATGATGCTGTTGTGAGGAATTTCCTTCTGTTCATTCAGTTTTGTGGTCTTCCTTTGCACGTTTTGTTCCTTTTATTTTTTTAATTTTTTGCCTTTGATACAACATGCTTGCAGTTGCCATGCAATTTCTCTCCATTTTGCTCATGCTTGGGAAGCTCTGTGAATTCATTCTTTCGCTCTAACCTACCGGGGGCGACTTGATGTCCCACTGTGAAAGGCCAGTTTATTCTGCCTCTTGAAGTTAAAGTGAAAGGATTAGGTATTTTATATTTTATTCGCTTCTCTATAGCCTAAGAGACTTGCATGAGGGTATAGGCAGGTGGTTAGGCTATTTAAGGCAGTGCTGATCTTTGCTAAAACAACTAGGTTTTTTCTGTCTCCTGAGATTGTATAGGCCTTCAGCGGTGGCTCCCTCCACCTGAGGTTCACCCTCCTGGGGCAGGGCAGGACACAGGCATGGTGCTTACACTGGCCATTGGTCACCTTTTTCGTTTGGGTCATTCATTTTTAAAATTCACTAGACATGATTATGCATCTTTCTTTCTTTGTTTACTCCAGGGGCTATATGTAGCTTTTTTGTTGTGTTTTTTCCTGGTATTCCCTACTGCGTCTTTTATCAGGTATTTGACAGTAATGGGGGAATGTGCTGCAGATGGAACCCAAGGCCATGTTTGGGGCAGGCAAGTGCTCTACCACTAAGCTGCACCAACCCTGAAGATAATTCTTATTTTTAAGTACTAGGAATTGAACCCAGGGGCACGCTACCACTGAGTTACATTCCTAGCCCTTTTTATGTATTTTATTTTGAGACCGGTTGTGACTCAGTTGCCCAAGCTGGCCTCAATCTTGCCATCCTGTTACCTTAACCTCCTAAGTAGCTGGGATTACATGCATGAACCACCACACACCGCAGAGGGGATAATAATTTTTTAAAGGAAGATTCAAATAGCCATTTTAATTGGGAGAATACAATTAAATCTATAATCTATTTAGAATAAATTCCTGAGGGCTGAGGGTGTGACTCAGAGGGGCAGCACGTGCACAAGGCCCGGGGTTCAAACCCCAACACCTCAAAAAAAAAAAACATAGAATATATTTCAGGAGGCTAAATCTTTATAATTAAAGAACTCCATTGCCATATGTTTCCCAGTTCTATTCATTGACTAATCCCATCCTTCCCCCCAGATTTTAAAATCCCATTTTTATAGAAAATGCTTACACATCTGTTTTGGCACTTTCTACTTTCTCTATTTCCTATGTTTTTATACTGTGGCTGATAATGTCTATTTTTATATTTTCTACATTTCTGTAGTGTTGTTTATGGCATATATTCCTAACCTAATAGAACCTATTTTAATTACTATCATTTAATAAAAAGATTTTTACATTCATAAGTCTTCCCCATTATTTTCCTTGTTCTTTATTATCTTTGCTATTTTCACACATTTTCTGGTATATTTTAATATTCCTTACCCAAGGAATTTAAGGACCAGCATTTGGGCACTATGCTTGAAGCTGCATGAAAACGATATTTTCTAGGCATGGGGATGCATGCCTGCAATCCCAGCACTTCGGGAGTCTGAAGCAAGTCTGAGCTCAGGATGGGCAATGGAAACGACTTAGCTAGATCCTGTTTCAAAATTTTAAAAAAGGACTAAGGATGTAGTTCAATGCAAAGGCCCTGAACTCAGTCCCAAGTAACACACACACACACACACACACACACACACACACACTTCTCTGAGTATGGTGACACATGACTATGGACTCATCTTCTTAGGAGGCTGAGGTAGGAGGATCCCTTGACCTCAGAGTTCAAGGCCAGTTTGGGCAACATAGCCAAGCCTCATCTCAAAACAAGAACCCAAAAACAGATACATTTTTTAGACACAATATAGTCATACTACGAAGATTCCCATTCAGATACAGACCATAGCTCGCCATTTAGTCGTCTTTTTTTTTTATCTTGTTCTTTTTTGTTTTTGTTTTTTGTTTGTTTTTTTGGTACTGGGAATCGAACTCAGGACCTTATGCTTGCCAGACAGGTGCTTTGCTGCTGAGCTACATTCCCAGCCCTACTCAAGTTTTCTACAGCCTGCAACAAAGTTGCTTTCTTTCCCATAAATCCTACTCTATGTTAAATTTTTACATTCAAATACAAATATTTTAGCAACTTTGTTTCTTTTGCAAATGAAATTACGTTTCTTATATTTTTGTAGCTGATCATTGCCAATACACAGGAAAAACCCATGTCCTGTTTTACCTTTGTTTAATATAGACTGCTTTACAAATTGTGTCGTTGCATAGGGTCATGCTAAACTTCATTATCATTTCAGTTTTCATATGTGTGCTGTCAGTAGGAGCGAAGCAGGAGCCTCTTTCTTTTTCAACACTTTATTTTAAAAAGAATGTTACAATAATGATCTGTGTACCCACCATCCAAGATTCTACCACATTTTATGATACATCTTTGTTTTACTGTCTCACTACCATACGTCTACCCTTCTCTAATGTATCCTCCATGTTGTTGGAGTAGTTATCGATCTAAACCAAAAAAGAACTTCAATATCTCTTTCTGGGATCCAGGCCAAATTCTTTCAGTATAATGCACAAGGCCCTTCACAAGTTGGCCCCCGGCCCCCTTCTCAGTATCATTTCCCATTATTCTTTTCCTTGTATATAAAGTGTTCTTTACTGAAAAGCCTTCACCTGGTCTTGATGAAATCCTACATCCCAATTTCATCCTCAGCTCAAACATCACCTCCGTCATCAAACTTTCCCCAAATTCCATGTGCTCTAAGAGTTGTTCCCCAAAAGCTCCTATAAAGCTTTGTGTATGCGTCAAAATACATTGTAGAGAAGAGCATATAGGTCAGTCATAGAATATATGGTTAGCATGCATGGGGTCCTGAGTTTCAACTCCAATGTCAATCAATCAATCAATCAATAATATAAATATATTTTAAATAAAAACATAATAATTAATTTAATTAAAATTTAATAAATGTGATTAAATATATAATTTAATTTATATTTTTAATATTAAGACTTAGAGTAAATATTTATCTATATTCATATCTTTCTCACTAGACCATGCAATTATAGAAAATAAAATAATGATGCTAGGCATGGAAGTGTATGCCTATAATCTCAACCCTTGGGAGGCTGAGGCAGGAATATTGCAAATTCAAGAGCAGCCTGGGACACACTGCAAAACCCTGTCTCAAACGGAAAAGCAAAATGCTGCCTCACCCTTCTTTGCACACTGCCTCCAGGTAAGGTGCTTGACACCCAACAGGGCCTTCGGCACAGAAGGTCACAGTGATGTGGCTCCTCAGAACCCTCAGTTCCCTGCAAGACCACCTCTGAGCTGGGCACGCAGCGTACGCACCTGTATAGGCATGCCCAGTTCCAGCTTCAGCCCAAAACAGGGATCAATGAAGATGGTGAGGACGGACTCCAGGGGGTCCTGAGCAAAGCGTTTCAGAACAGCATCATGCTCCTCTGTCCACGCAGCGTCTGCCAGGCCTGTCAGCACAGCTCGGGACAGGAAAAGGGGCTTCTGCAGAAGGAGAGCACGGAGAGGCAGGGCAGTCAGAGCTGTTACGATGAGCCATCCTCCCCTGCAGTCCCGCGCCCGGAGCCAGGACGTGGGAGATGAGAGGAGCAGCCAGACAGGTTCAGGATGCAGAAGAGGATGCTGAGGATGACTGAATGATAGGTTTCAAGTTTTTCGAGAAATAAAACAATAGATTCTCCTGCCTCTAAGAGTGAAAACAGAATGTGTCACAGAGGGAAATCATGGGCTATTATCTTCCCAAGATATTTCCTTCATGCCTGTAGTTGTAAAAAGGTATTCTCAAGCAACCTTCAACCTAAGGTAAAGCTGAATTAATGAAGCATGTGTGATATTTGCCTGGATGAAGTAATCAGCACCGAGGAGATGACGATCTGGAAAAGGGATATGGGACAGGCGATTTTTTCATGAAGCGGCCCCTTCAGGATGCTGAAATAGGAATAAGACACTGGGCAAAAGCAATCAGCAAAGCAGTAAGTAGAGGATGGGCACCCAAAAACAAACTGATTACGTAGAAAATAAATTGTAACTGGTCCAATTTGTAGAACTCTGCTAAATAAATTAAGGAGACTAGAAGGGATGAAGATATAGCTCAGCGAACCTAGGATGTCACCCTTTCCTTCTCCCAGTGCTCCTGGAAAGTGAAAAGGAATTGCTCTTGTAGCCTCCAGGTAAATTGGATAGGCAGTGATCTAAAAACTTTCCTATGTAAGATACAGATGAACCAGTGAGGAAAAACACCACTACACCAATAAATAAATGGACCAGTGGACATAAGTAAACACATCATGTCAGAGAAAAAAAAAAAAAAAGAAGCAAATTTGAAAAAATGTTGTTTCGGGTCAGGGATTTAACTCAATGGTGTAAACACCTTCCTGGCAGGTGAGAGGTTGTGAGTTTGATCCCTGGTACAAAAAAAAAAAAAAAAACGTTGTCTCACTTGAAATCAAAGAATACAAACAAAAATAACAAACATCATTTAAACTCTTTTTTTTTTTCCAGCACCAGGGATCAAACTCACAACCTTATGCCTGCCAAACAGGCGCTTAAGCCATTGAGCCAAACTCCCAGCCCTAGTTTTTTGAGGCAGGGTCGCACTATGTAGCTCAGGCCAGTCTTGCGCTCATGTTGTAGCCCAAGCGGACCTCGAACTCACATTGCTCCTCCTACCTCAGCCTCCTGAGTGCTGGGATTAAAGGCATGCGCCACCACGCCCAGCACACCATTTAATCTTTAAAATGCCTCATAAAAATACTTATCATATTTTTAAAATCCTTGCTAAATTGATAGCCCTGGACTGGAAAGGGTTTGCTGCTAGTAAGAGGGCAAAAAGTATGATCTGTTTTAAAAATAATTTGGTAATCTGCATCAAAAACATTAGACATGTTCCTTACTCTTTGTTTTGGTAACTATGAACAGGAATCTATTTTAAGGAAATATGACTGTGAAAGTGTTAGCTTTAGCCTGGTATGTGTCTACAATCCCAGATATGTGACTGCTGAAGCAATTGTACCTCAAGTTCTAGGCCACTCTGGGTTACTTAGCAAGACCCTGTCTCAAGATAAAAATACAAAAACTGTTGGTGACGAAGCTCAATGGTAGAGTTTACCTAGCACACACAAGGCCCTAAATTTAATCCCCCATGCCCCTCCAAAAAATATTGTAATACATGGTACAGTTAGGGTTATATAAAAAACTTGCAAGTCCGCACAGAAAGGAGAGACATATATCAAGATACCCACATTAGATGTGACTGGGGAGTAATGCTTCAAAATTTTATTTTTTCAGCCGGCCATGGTGGCGCACACCTTTAATCCCAGCACTCGGGAGGCTGAGGTAGGAGGAGCGTTGTGAGTTCAAGGCCCACTTGGGCTACAACGCAAGCGCAAGACCGGCCTGAGCTACATAATGTGACCCTGCCTCAAAAAACTAGGGCCGGGAGGTTGGCTCAGTGGCTTAAGCACCTACCCTGGCAGGTGCGAGGTTATGAGTTTGATTCCTGGTGCTGCAAAAAAAAAAAAGTTTTATTTTTTCTTTCTCTGTATTACTCTTCTGTCCCTTCCAATTTGTTTTACCCCACATTACTGGAGATTGAACCCAGGGCCTTCACACTGAACTACATTGCAAGAGCCCTTTTCAATTTGTTTTTTAAATTTTGAGATAAGATCTCACTAAGTCATTAAGTTGCTCCGTTGGACTCAAACTTGTGCTCGTTTACCCTGGCCTCCCAGACTGTTGGTATTACAGGTATGAACCAGTATGCCACCTCCAATTTATTTAAAAGGGATCTTATTACTTTTCTTTCCCTTTTTCAAAAAATGTCAAGGTCACCACTCTATTCTTCCCACACACATAACTATGGGCATGGCTAGGTTCTGCTGCAACTTGGAAGTAGGAGTTATCTAGTGCCAATTTCAAGGTGATTGAGGCAACTTCTGTACATTCTTTGACCAAAGGGGAAAAAAAAAAAACTGGAGGAAGAAAGAAAAAGAATGGCTTAGACATTAGTACCCATCTATGACGTTAGGATCAGCGCATCTTATTCAACTTGTCAAATGTCCACCCATAAGGTCAAGGTTGAGCCACGGTGGGGAGATGGGGAGAGCAGCCCAGGGGCCAGCTCCTCACCGAGGCCCCTGGAGGCCCCAGGAGAAAGCTTGGATGACCTGGTCCTTTACGCAGGAACTGAAATTTGTGCTGAGCGGGCTACTGGTGTAGAGGAAGCAAAAGGCAGTGACAGATGAGAACATTCCCTATACACCTTTCCCCACTGGATGTTTGATTCACTAAATTGTTAAGAAGGATTATAAACTTGGGGGAAGACCCCAGCCTACCACGTCCACCTCAGTCTCCTCCGCTTCCTCTTCCGGTACTTCGTGTTCCACCATTAGCTCTAGGAAGAAGAAAGACACAAAAGCGAAGAGTTTGCTTGGAAAGTTAAACACAGTCACCATATTGTCCAGCAATTCTACTTCTAGGTATAAGCAAAGCACAAGCCAAGCTTGGTAGTGTGTGCCTGTAATCCCAGGACTTGGGAAGCTGAGGCAGGAGGACTGTTGTGAGTTCAAGACCAGCCTAGGCTCCATAGTGAGTTTAAGGCCAGTGTGAACTACATAGCAAGACCCTGTCCCAAAAAAAAAAAAAAAAACAAAAAAGGGAGAACCCAAAGGTATCAGTTGGCCAATGTTTACAGCAGCATTATTCACAATAGGCAAAAGAAGAAAACAACCCCAGTGTCCACTAACACTGCAATGCATAAACAAAATGCTGGATATACAGACAGTGCAGTATTAGTTCTCATAGAAAGGAATAAAGGTATGATGCATGCTACGGCATGGCTGAACCTTGAAAGCATTATGTCAAGCTAATAGAAGTGGGTCACGTAAGACCACAGTACGGTATGACTCCCTTTCTATGAAGTGTCCACCATAGACAAACCAACAAAGACAGGATGGAGATTAGTGGCTCACAAGAGCTGGAGCCAGACTGCTAAAAACAAGGTTCTGGGTTGGGTTGGGGTATAGCTCAGAGGTAAAGCATTTGGCTAGCATATGCAAAATCCTGAGCTCAATCATAATCACAGCAAAAATACATACTTTCGATCATACATACATACATGGCAAGGCTCTGATGCAATTAAGAAGTAAAGAGAAAAGAGTCATCTAGCAATATTGTTTAAGGTGCTTGAAATGGCTTTCTTTTAGGGGAGATGAAAATGTTCTAAAATTAGATAGTGGATGGGCTGGGGATATAGCTCAGTGGCACAAGTGCCTGCCTAGCAAGCATGAGGTTGTGAGTTTGATTCCTGGTACCAAAAAAAAAGATAGTGGTATAGTTACACACTCTTTTGTTTGTTTGTTTGTTTGTTTTTGTGGCACTGGGGAATCAAACTCACTACCTTGCACCTGCCAGGCAGGCACTTAAGCTCCTGAACCAAACTCCTGGCCCTATTTTTTTTTAAGGCAAGGTCACACTATATAGTTCAGGCCGGCCTTGCTCACATTGTAGCCCAAGCTGGCCTCAAACTCACAAGGCTCCTCCTACCTCAGCCTCCTGAGTGCTGGGATTAAAGGCGTGTGCCACCACGTCCGGCTTAGTTACACACGCGTGAATATATCAAAAATCAGTGAACTGTACCCTTTAAAGGGGTGAATTTTATAATAAGTGAATTATAGGTATCCAGTAATCTAATTTAAAAATTTCAGCAAGGTGATGAGTGGGAGTATGCAGGCAGTTAACAGTGACATCATTCCAGGGACTTGGCTTGTGCCCTCCATTCTTCCCCAATCCTCTTCCCACATGGAGAAGCTGAGGCCCATAGGAATCAGGCCTTCTCCCATCTCCCAGGTTGATGGGCACTCAATTCTGCCATGCCTGTTCTGGAGTCCCACAAACATAGGAGACTGATTCTCTGCCTCCCTACCTAGAGATCAGAGTGAAAATGGTAAGTTTCCCACAGAAGGAAGGGGGCGAAAGAAGAAAAGAATCAATGAAATAGAACTGAAAGACCCTGGGGAATAGGACACCCTGATTTCCAGAAAGAAACACTGAGAAAAAAGAAAGTGAGGCTACAACCTGAAGAAGGAAGTGGCGATAAGGGGGAGTAGGAAAAGATGCCAGGCATTTCGTGGTGAGTGGGATAAGCCAGCTCCCTTGGGAAAGCTGCCGGCATTCCAAATTTCAGAAGCAGCCAGGCTAGAAGTAGTGATAGCATAGTATAACTCAGTAGTAGCACACCCACAGAGTATGCATAAGGCCCTGGGCTCAAGCCCAGTACCATAAAATAAAACAAAGTAAAAAAAGAGACAGGCATAGGGGTACATGACTGTAATCCCAGCACTCTGGGAAGCTACGGCTGGAGGGTCACAAGTTCAAGCCCAGCCTGGGCAAGAACTCTGTCTCAAAATATTTCACAAGGTTGAGGATAGTTCAGTGTGAAGCCTCTGGGTTCAATCCCCAGTACTTAATAAATAAATATCAATCTTGAGGATGATAAATGCCAGCACAGGATAGCAGCGATCTCTGAGGGAAGACAGGAAGGTCCAGGGAGGCCAAAACAAGGGATTCACTTGTTGCTTTCATAATTTTGGCTATTGTTATATTTTTTCTATACATTTTCTGTTCTACCTGAAATATAGGTCGATAACCCCTAATTCAAGACCCTTGGTGTAGGACCTATTTCAGAATTCAGAATTGTAGGGGACTCAAGAAGTAATTCAGTGGTAGAGTGCGTGCTTATCAGGAATAAGGCCCTGGGTTTGGTCCCTATCATCAAAAATATAAAAAGAAAAAAAAAGAATTTAGGATTGCAATGTAATAGATAATGTATGACATATAATCCCTACTGCCACCCTGGCCAGCTCTAGAACAATATTTAACTTTTACCACAATAAATATTTCTGCAGTAAAACGTATGAATATTTATATTAAGTGGCTTTAACAAACTATACTTTCATGTCAGCTAAGGCTAAGTTTCCCCATCAAAGAAGTTGAGATGGCAGCAGGGAGTGGGTGGGAGGTGTTTCAGTTGCTAGGGCTTTTGAAAATTACAGAAAGGGATTGTGATCCTTTGTTAGGATTTATTTATTTAGAGACAGAGTCTCAAGTTTAGGTTGGACTTGAACTCACTATATTGCCCAGGTTGGGTTTATTGGGGGTTTTTTGATTGTTTGTTTTGGTACCATGAATTGAACTCAGGACCTTGAACTTGCCAGACAGGTGCCATGCAGTGAGCTATATCCCTGGCCCCAGGCTGGGTTTGCACTGCTGGTGATTCTCCTACCTCAGCCTCCCAAATGCTGGGATTACAGACGTGCACTACCACACTGGGCTAGGATTATTCTTGTAGTGGAAATTGAAGGGTATGTAAGGAAGTATAGGATATAGATACAGATCTCAAAAAGTTGTCAGCACTAAGGGTACAGCTCTGGAGCAAAGTGTGTGTTTAGCATGCAAGAGGCCCTGGTTCCATCCCTAGTGCCATAAAAAAAGACAGAAAAAAGGCTGCTGTTCTAAAATCCACAGTCTTTTACCAAGAAGTGTTTTAGACCCCCTGAGTCTCCAGTGGACAAGCCTCAGCTCCTCCCCAATTCTATTACAGGGATTAGTCTTAGTTTCAGGGCTGCCTGGGAGACCCACATCCTCTCTGAACCTTCACCCAGGCTACTGGGCAGCTGGAAGGCTCCATACCAAACAATAAGAATGCGGAGAACTGGCAAAAGCAGAGATTTTGGGGTCTGGAGGCCAAAGCATTCATTTCAAAGGTCCTTTCCTTTGATCCCCAGAGGGATCTCCAAACCACAATGAACTAAACCAAACCTAACCCTAACCCTTTCCTCTTACCTCCCCCTGGCCCTCCTAGAATGCAGCTTCTCAGGTGAGTCTCAGTATAAATTGTTTTCAGCCAAGCACTTGAGAGTCGAGAAAAAGTGATGTACATTTCAAAAGTCCTGGGTCTGCCAGGCACAGCAGTGCATATCTGTAATCCCAGCACTCTGCAAGTTCGAGGCCAGCATGGGCTACAAAGTGAGTTCAAGGCCAGCCTGAACTGCATAGTGAAACCCTGTCTCAAAAAAGTCAAATAAAATAAAAGTCCTGGATCCAAAGGCATCTTCCTATGTCCCTCAGCCTTTCTTTCTCCCACACCCTCACTTAAACTCTTAACCATTAATATCAAAGGGAGATTCTGGCTGTGGATGTAGTTCACTGATGAACAGCTTGCCTGGATGCACAAGAAAAGTCCTGGGTTCAGTCCCCAGTATTATTAATAATAATAATAATAATAATAATAGAAGGTTGGGGTGGGTTCTATTTCTCTCTATCCTTATAGGCCTTTAGCAATGTAGAGGTGTCCCAGATACAAAGCAAGGTCTGCACATGCTCACAGTCCTCTCCACACTGACCAGTGCTCTAAAAGGGAAAGCCCACTGACACCAATAGCTACCAAAAACCTTCCAACCCTGCTGGCTCCTGGATCAAAGCCACAAAAGGCAGCCTCTTTAAACTCTCTGCTCCCTCCATCTAGACTTCTTTCCCTGTCACCCTGAACCTGAACCTCCGCAGTCTACCAAGTCCCTGCCAAAATGAGGGCGGAGATACAGGAGCCTTCAACAGATGGTAGAAAGCATCAGCCTGGCTTAGGATTCAAAGGGTGGCAAAGCAGGCTGAGTCTCCATGGTGATGGGCTTAATGGGAGAAAAACATTATTTGTTTTGCCACCCAGGGTGAAAATGGGAAAAAGGAAGAGATCAAACCCTCTGTGGTGGGGTGGGAGCAACCAGGAACACTTGAAATAAGGAGGAAGAGGCTAGAGAAAGGATTGGCTGGTGAACTCCTGCAGCAGTGGTGGGAAATTTTAAGACAGAAAGAGCAAGTATGAGGCTGGCCAGGAGGAAGACAGACACAAAAAAAGAATCCAGCAGCAGAGCTGAGGTTCCGCTGAGCCCTCACAGCCAGGGGGTCACAGCCCCAGCTTCTTGCCCAGAAGTGAGAGAACCTGTTCCCTGGCCCCAAGATCCTCCTGAAATACAAACATTCTGTCCCCAAGTCCCTCAAATTTTCTCTGCCTTCCATTTCCACACAGCCTCCTGCCCCAGCAGATACCCACCAGTCTCCTCCTTGGACAGCTCGGGCTCAGACTCAGGCTCAGTGGCAGACAGGGTGCTCTCCGTAGCCTTCGGGTCCAGGCCGGACGCAGCAACCCGCACCTCCCTGGGTGTCCGGGAGCCTACCCGACTAGTCACTTTCCGCTTTTTCTCAGTTTTGCTTGACATTGTGCAGGCAAAACCTGCAGGTGAAGAGATATTGGGAGTCCACAGTCAGACCCCCACCCCAACCCAGCCTCCTGTTAACACTTCCTCGCCTCTCACTACTGTGCCTTTTGGATTCACAAATTGAGTGACCATCTTTTCTGTGGGTGCCTATAACCTTCTCGCCATAAGGGGTCTATACGCTCAACAGAAGCCTTTGAGACTGGGAGCGTGACTCAGTGGCCAAGTACTTCCTTGTATGTAGGAGACCCTGGGTTTGATCTCCAGCACTGCAAAGAAAAGAAAAAGGACCTTGGAGTCCTGGCTTCTTTTAGTAGGATACCCCACTCTCTTCATAGCATTGGGTTAAAAATAAAAGCCTCTCAAGGCATTTGGACTAAATGAAGGGTAAAGATAGGATACTCCATTAATAAAGGTTTAGGAATCCTTATCTCAACCAAAGAGTGTGGAGAATATAAGATAATCAGGAAAAGTTTTACCAAGCTGAGGTGTGGTTGTGCAAATCACTCTACCCTACCAATCTCTGCGTGAATGACAGAAGGCCCACGAAGGGAAAACTGAACTCACAATCCCCACCCTCTAACATTGAAGCAAACCCTAACGATTTTCCTATGTATCTTCTTTCCTCCCAGTTAAGTGGGAAAATGCTCCTCCCACCCACAGTAACATCAGCAACAGCCTTAAACAAAGAACAGTATTTTCCATGCATGTCTCTTTAGCTTTTAATTGCTGAAGCAAGAACCCCATTTTGTGTATATTAAGGTTTCCTAGCACAGTTGGCTGAATTTGTACTAACTGATAAGGAAGATCAACATAATTTGACTCCAAATGCCCTCAGAGCAGACAGAAGCAGGAAAGACTAAAGTTATTCAGTGAAGAATTTCACGCTGTATAATGGGGAAAAAAAAGGAGATGAGGGCATGAGGAAAGTCGATGGTGACCCTTAGAGAAGTAGGACGGCAGGAAGAGGGCACCTCTGGCAGCTGTTCAGAATCCCAACGGCCAGTTGGGCTTGCTGGGCATTCCCTCTTCATTCAGCTCTAGCCTGACAACCACCTGTGGCTTTCCTTCCTCATCTCCACAGGCTGCCACAAGCGCTGATCATAGGTTAAGAATTTCAAACTTGAAGGATTTGTACTTTGCTCCAAGGAAAACGTTCTGTTAGGCCAACAAATCAATAAAACCAACTAGGGCAACGCGGCTTCCTCTCCTAGGCCTCCAGGGAGGCGTCAAGCTGTGCTCTGCCTCACACCGAAGCCTCCGGAGTGTTCACCGTGGGGCTCGCCCCGTGATTCCACAGCGCGGGCCCCACGAGGATCGGTCTCGCTAGCCTGGGACTCATTCTGTTACTGGGAATACCACAGGAGCCTCTCCTCAGACTGATCACAAGTAGGCCAATTTCCCCTCACAGCCGCTTCCCCACGTAACTGTCACAACTGGCCCCGCTTCTTCAGGCTCCCCAACTGCCTCTTCAGGTTCCCCCCACGCCTGTGCCTTTCTCTCTAAGCACAACTGCTCCTTCCTCGGCGCCCAACTGCCCTTCCTCTTCTGCTACAACTGCTCCGTGTTTTCCCCTCCCCCCCTACAACTGCCCCTTCTTTCCCCCTCCCCCCATTACTACCCTTGTTCCCCGTCCTCCACAGCTGCCCCTTCTCCCCGCCTCAGCTGCCCCTTCCTAGCCTCTCACTATTGCCTCTTCTCCCCAGATTCCTTCCCTCCTTCCCTCTGCCCCGACACACACCTCACAAGCCGACCCTCTCCTCCCTTGGCCGACCGACGGGCCACACTAGCTAAGAAGTGGCCCCGCGTGGCCCTCTGGGCCCCAAGCCTGCACGCGTCGCCAAGGCAACCCCGGCCTGGGTAGGGTGAGTGGCGGATCTGCTGAGCCGGCCACCTCTGCGCAGGCGCCCTGAGTCCCTGCCCCGCGGCCCCACCCGACGCGGGTCTCCGCTCGTGGACGTGGGGCAAAAGGGCTGGGGCCCTAGGGGAAAGCAACTAAATCTGCGGGCCGGAAGCGGGTGGGCGCGGTTGTGAGGACCAAGCTAGAAGGCCTGTGGCTAGAAACAATGCACCACAGTTCCGCAAGACATTAAAAGGCAGGGAAACCCAGACGCCGGACCCCGTTCTCAGGTGTGCGGGCTCCAGCCCGAACGGGTCCAGTAGATGGCGCCCGGGGTCCCGCCTTTGAGGTTTGTTAGCTTCTAGAAGATGCTCCAGGATTTCCAGACAGCCTTGGCTGCAGCTGGGTCGGAGGGGTGGGGGGACCAGGGCTGGAGCACCCTTGCCCTCCAGCTCGCTCCCCCATCTGAGTCCGGACTGGGGTCTAGGATTGCGGGGCTGTGTGGTGAGAGGGAAAGGAGGGAACACTGGAACTGGAGTTTTTGGAATTCGAGGATCGGCTTTGAAAAGCATGAAGGGGGCCGACTGGGAGGCGGAGACTCCCTAGGGAAGGTGACCGGGCCAGGGAGGGGCTTTGCTCTCCTTAGGAACAAAGGCTGCCGTCCTGGGGAAGCGAAAGGAGAGGAGTGTGGAGGAGGGGCAGACCTCAGTGGGTGCTAGGGGGCGCTGCAGGCCGGGGTCGCTGGACGGTGTCTAGAAGGCTGAGCTCTACCCAGTGGTCGAGAGACTCTGGGGAGACTTGAGAAATACGGGGAGAAAGCAGCATCAGGGGGATGGGGAGGCGCCCTCCCCGCTTCCATCAATAGTGCCTAATTAAGACAAAGCCAGCAGTGAGCCCACTGATTACATTTCCATGAGGAGCTGAATTGATGACATTTTCTTTGCTGAATGAAGAAAGAAGCTGGCACGTCTGTTTCCCCTTTTCCTGGTTGGCGTTCACACCTGACAGGTCTCATCATACCAGTTTGGCCCTGCCAGAGAGGAGGGAAGTCCCTGGTACTCCTGAAGGACAGGTGGATTAATCTGCACCCCAATCCAATCCTGACCTCACCATCCCACCTACTTGATCTTTCTCTCTGAAATTGGCAGCCTCTGCCCTTGCCTACCTCCAGTCACCACCATTATCCTTAAGATGAGTTTCTGGACTCTGATTGGTACCTCTTGCCTAGCCCAGACTCCTGTTGCTGAGAGCTGGAATTGAAGGAAAGAGAGACCCTGCCACGCCCCAAAACCAGCTGCACAGATCTGCAGGGCTAAGATGGGACATGTGGGTGATTCTCTCTAAACCAGATGGCAGAGAGATGAAGTGATTGGTCAGAACCCCCAAAGAAAAGTCCCACAGGAGTAAAAATCTGAGGGGAGGCATGGAGTGGGGAGACTCAGGGGCAGGTTCAAGAATCCCCCAGGGAAAGGAACTTCACAGAGACCCCATTTCTTTTCTGACTCCCCCCTTAACTGTGCCTGTGCCTAGGGATCCCAGCCCCCAACATTATGCTAAATAGGTAATCAAACATCTCGCTTTGCTAATTACTGCTCAATCCGATTAAACGCTACTGAAGCTCATCAACATAGGTGGAGGTGGGGCAGCTATGAAGGGGGGGCAGCCACAGCTGTGATGGGGGGCTCGTCCTCAGGGTTTCTAGGGGACAGCTGAGAACCCAGGTAGCGAGACTGAGCATATCCCAGAGGAAAGGGACAGAGGTTGCGCCTTCAAGTCCCTTAGCCTTGTGCGTCCCCCCAGTCACAGGCTTTTCTCTCCTCCCAGAACCTCATCGCCCTCACAACCCAGGCATCTGGCCATTCCCACAGCTCTCCACACACACCCCTGTCCCAGATTTAATAAGTTCTGTTCTCTCACTGTCAATATTTGATTTCTCAGAGTCATCTCCATAGGAAGGGGAGGGGGACTCTTCCCTTCTTCCCCCCTACCTTGGCCCTCTTTGGGCCACCCCCAGTCTCTTTGTGCCCCCAACCCTCTCTGAACTTACTGACTTAATGAAATGATATTAAAGTCTTAAGCAACTCCAAAAAGAATGGTTGTTATGGTGAGAGGAGTGGGCAGGACGCCTGGGTCCCTGAGGGGAGCAAGGGCTGAGGAGGGGGACGGTGAGCCAGAGGCTAAGGTCTACAGCCCCAATCTCCAATAGGGAACAGCAGATTTGGGGTGATCTGGGGTGCCAGACTTCTAGATCTTGGTGGGAAGCATGGCGTGAGGGCCGGGGGCTAGGGGCAGGTGGGAAGAGAGAGGACCTGCAGGGTGTCAGGGTCTCGGTTCTTCTGTCCAGAACATCCATCAGGACCAGGAGGCCAGCTCGGGGAGGCGGGAGGACAGGACAGGGACTCTGTGCCAGCAGCCTTCCTGCTGGCTGTGCTCTGGGCCAGTCCCGTGAGAACCAGCGTAGATTCCTCTGCAGCCCTGACTCATCCCTCTCCCCTCCTTCCCCAAGCAGCCCCCCACAGGTGATTTGTAGCTGATGCCCCCTGGATGGCAGGGGCCAGGACAGAGTCATTCCATGACATGAAGAACAGAGCTTCCGGAGAGAGGAGAACAGAGGCCAAAGGAGGGAAGCCAAGCACCACCCCCACCCACCCCACCTCACTCCCCTGGGGACCCTGGCCCAGCCCCAGTCCCCTTGGGGTGGTGGGAATGCAAGGACATTTGGCTGGAGCTGATTGATGAGGGAGGAGGCAGCCACTGGGCACTGAGGCTGCTGTTTGCTGAGCACACAGATTCCTCCCCACTCACCAGCTGCCGCCCCCAAGGCTGCGCGGTCCCCCCACCCCACCAGCCACTGAGTTTGCGGGGAGCTGGTGCCTGAGTTTCTGCTGGCAACGGGAAGAGGGAGAACCAGGAAAGCAGCGGCTTCGACTCCCTATGGCACTCAGGGGTACCTGGGCTTAGAGCCCTCAGAACTCCCTTCAGGGTTCCACCTCTACATCACTCTCTCTGCCCAGTTGTCATTGTCATTCATTCTGCATCCTTTTCCCTTCCTCCACCCAACTCTGTAAGCTCATGCTAGCCAACCCCCTGCTTCCCACCCAACCTGTAACACTTTTCCCTGGCTGCCTGCAGACCCCAAAGCTCTCTCTAGGAAGGCCTCATGTTCATGGGTGCCGCATAACCTCTTACAAAGCTCCACTTTTTTCCATTCTAACTGAAAATCCAGATGTGATATCAGCTATTCCCTATCAGAAATTCCTATGGCAACTCCTCGCCCCCGTTTCCCTTTCTTTAAGGTCCCCCAACACACCCCTCCTGTAAAATGTGTATCTCACAGCTGTTCTATTTGGAAGGATGACAAAGTTTGCATTCCAGGTCAGTCTTGATCCTATGCTGTTGAGGGGAGCAGCTCTGTGGTACCCCTAGCCCTCTGTATCCTGTGACTTCTACTCTGCCTGACTGTCCTGTATTCTGTACTTTGGACTTTGTGTCTGTCTTAGCCACCCAAAACTCAGATCATCATCCTTGGCCTCCCAGAGTTTAAAGGAAAACACAAGTAATTCACAGACACACAAGAAACAAAGGGGAAAGTCAGGTGGTTGGGACACGCTTATAATCACAGCTACTCAGCTACTCAGGAAGCCAAGGCAGAAAGATCTAAATTCCAGCACTCGGGAGGCTGAGGTAGGCGGAGCGTTGTGGGTTCAAGGCCGGCTTGGGCTACAACGCGAGCGCAAGGCTGGCCTGAGCTACATAGTGCGACCCTGCCT
>RJWM01032074.1:0-21807 GCA_004363535.1 Dasyprocta punctata | reverse complement strand
ACAAACTGACAACAACAAAAAAAATTCTAAGAGTAAATTCAACCACAGAAACAAAAACACTCTACAATGAAAATTACTAAACACTGATAAAAGCAATTTAAGATTTTCAAATTGCAAAGACTTCCAAGTCCATGGATAGGAAGAATTAATATTGTTTAAATGGCCATACTCCCCAAAGCAATTTACAGATTGAATGTAGTTCCCATCAAATACTAATGATATTCTTTACAGAAATAGAAAAAGCAATTCTAAAATTCATATGGAAGCATTAAAAAAAAAAACCTCCAAATACCTGAAAAACAAAAACAAAGACAAAAAACCTTGAACAAAAAGAACAAAGCTATAGGTGTTACAATACCTGATTAAAAGGTATTTAACCGAGTTATAGTAATCAAGTATCACTGTACTGGAATAAAAGCCAGTGGGACAGAATAGAGATCCCAAATATGAATCCATGTATCTACAGCTAATACTGCCTACAAAGGTGCCAAAAACATGCATTAGAAAAATGACGGACTTTTTTACAACATGGTGCTGGGAAAACTGGATATCCACATGCAGAAGACTAAACCTTAATTACTGTCTCTTACCCAAAAGAAAATTGAAGCAGATCAGTGCCCTATCAGGCGGGGAGAACCAGGAAAAAAGGTACACAGTCCTCCATGCACCAGTGGCAGCCCTGCTGGCTGGGGAGAACCAGGAAAGAGGCTACCACCCCACCCCGTGAGCCAGCTGGTGGGTGGGCTGGCACAGAAGAACCTCCCCCACCCCTATAAGCAACCAGCTGATTCAGAGCAGCACAGACTGAGGTGATAACTGAAGTAAAGAAACAACCTAACACTTGTACTGTTTGATTGACTTTGCAAGCCAAAAGTGGGTAGTCTGAGCAACTATTTGGAGGATAACAATATTCAACATAGTAACTATTGTGGATTTCCTACTGTTTTATCACTGTTTTGTTCTATTGTTCTGTTTTATTCCCTTTAAAATAAAAAAAGAAAACAGCAACAACAAAAATCAAACCAGATCAAACACCTAAACATAAGACCTGAAATTCTGAAACTACTAGAAGAAAACAAAAAATAAACACTTCAAGAAGTTGGCGCAGGCGTAGGCAAAAAAAAAAAAAAAAAAAAAAAAAAAAAAAAGACAAATTTTATCAAACTGAAAATATACATATCAAAGGAAATAATCAATAGAGTGAAGAAACAAGTTGTCAAATGGGGAAAATTTTTTTCCAACTTTATCTAACAAAGGATTAATGCCCAGAATATATAAGAAACTTTACCCATTTTTAAAATTAGGTTACTTCATTGTTGAGCTGTAAGACTTCTTTACTGTGAATTACAGATCCTTATCAAATGTTAAGATTTTAAAATATTTTCTTCTATTTTGTGACAGGAAATTTTAAAAACTATTGATTCTTCAGCACTAGATCAAATTCACTGGATCAGCACCTATCACAGCAGTAGCAAATCTATGGGCATGAGTGGTACAGTGTACTGTTTGTTTCACTGAAACCTCTAAAAGGTTCATCACCACTGACATGTAAGTTAAAAAAGTTTTTCAGGTGATTCTGGTAACCCATCAGGTTTAGGATCAATGATCCAGCACAATGCTTTTCAAATTTTAATGTGCATACATATCACCTGAAGGTTGTGAAAAAAATGCTGATTTTGAAGGAAATAGAAATCATCACCAGAACATCACAGTAAGGTGGTGGTAGTGGGACTCTTAGTTACTTTTCTCTTACTGCTGAGACAAAATATCCAATGTCCAAATTTAAGTGAGGGGCTGGGGATTTAGCTCAGCAGTGCAAGCGCCTGCCTGGCAAGCGCAAGGTAATGAGTTTGATCCCTGGTACCCAAAATTAAGTGAGGAAAGGTTTATTTAGCTCACACTTCATAGAGGTTTCAGTCCGTAATCAGCTGGCTCCAAGGCAGATAAACAACCATTTGTGGCAGCAGAAGACTGTAAAAAAACAAGAGGCTCCACAACACCTTTCTGCCCTTAAATGTTATCCAGACTGCTGGCATTAGGGCAATGCCAAATCAATCAGTGGACTGATTAGTAATCACACAACCTTAATCCCAGCATCACACACTCTAGATTTAGTCTCTCTAAAAAAAGTCCTGTGACCATGTGAGGTGTTGGGGGAATATCTAGACACAAACAGTAACATTCCACTCCTGGCTTCCCCAAGACTCAAGCACATCTATGTAAAAGGCATTTAGTTCATCTCCAAGATCAGCCAAAGTCCTAACAGTTTCAGAAGTGCTAAAAAGTCCAAGTCCCAATTTCCCTCTGATTTAAGGCAAACTCTTAGCTGGGAGTCCCTGCACAAATGAAGAAAGCTAGACACTTCCAACATTCAATGGCACAAGATAGACATTTCCATTCCAAAAGTTAGAAACAAGGGAATACAAAGGAATGGATCAAAGCAATCCAAAATCTGGCAGGGTAAATATTAAGTCCTGTAGTTTCAAGTGCAGCATCTGAGGCAATCTGTGGCAAGACACGAACTCCAAAGGGTTTGGGTGGCTGTGCCCCTATGGCACTGCCACTGGTTGTAGCTCTCATGGCTTCTCTCTTGGGCCAGCTCTGCTCCTTCCTTGCAGTTTTCCTTAGGGTGATTCATTTTCCTGGCTTCTCCAAACTTCTGAGGTCTCCACTGCACCTTTGGCTTCATATAGCTTCATGTGCTGCCCTCCCAGGGACATACTGCCTGGCCTCCCAGGCTTTCTTCAGAAATCTTGGTGGAAGTCTTCCTGATTCCACAACTCTTTCATTCTGCATGCATCTAAAACCAGCACCACATGAATGATGCCAAGGTCTGCAGCAAGCTGGAATAGTAGCTAGTTTTCCTCTCTCTCGGCTGTAGGTGTCAAGTGCCTGGATTGCTGAGCATTCTGAATCTAGTTGCAAGGAACAAATTCTTTAGACCACTGCCATTCTGGAATATGGTGTCCCAGGGCTTTCTTCTCAAAGCAAAGTCTTTCAGTTTTGCAATTTTGAGGCTGCAAAGGGTGGAGTCCTTCTGGTTCTTGTGATGCCCTCACGTCATCTGTTCTATTCTCTGTTCAGTCTTTGCAGTTTTCTATTCTCCTCTGTTCTGTCTTTGTAGTTCACAGCTTGATTGGAACTTCCTTTCTGGCCAACACAAAATGTTTTAAATCATCCTGCTGGCCTCTTTGCTCTTGATTCTCAACACAGATCTGGCTAAAAGCCCCCAGCAATAGCCATGCCACAGCCTCAAAATTTGATTGCCTTGAAATTTCTTGTGCCAGATTAATTAGTCTACCACCATTAATCTTAGTTTCAGGCAAAATCTTGGGACATGAGAAAAATGAAGACAACTTTCTGCCAAGACATAACACATATCATCGGGAGTCCAACAACCAGTGCAGTCCTTCCCAAAAGAAACCTCCTGAGACTGGTCTTAACCAGCAGGATTTCTATCAGCTTTCTGGTCTTTTGAACTCTGACCAGGATCTTCCATACAGTATAGCCTAAGGCATTCCAGCTCTACTTTTTCATCTGGTATCTCCAAACCTTTCTAAACTCTTCCCACAAGCCATTCCCAAAAGCTCCTGAACCACATGGTCAGGTATAGTTACAGCAATGATCCAACTTCTCTAGTACCAAATTCTTACTTTTCTCTCACTGGTGGGATAAAATATCCAACACACAAAGTTAAAAGGAGAAAGGTTTATAGTTTATAGAGGTGTCAGCCTATCATCTGCTGGCTCCAAGGCAGAGGGGCAACCATTCACGGCAGCAGAAGACAGCAAAATCAAGGTGCTTAATAGCACCTTTCTGCCCCCTATATCTTATCCAGACTGCTGGCATTAGAGGAGTTCCAAATCAGCCAGTGGACTGATTAGTTATCACATACCCTTAATCCTAGTATCACACACTCTAGAGTCAGCCCCCTTTGAAAAAGCTTTATGACCACATGAGGCTTTGGGGGGACATCTAGATACAAACCATGACAGATTCCCTTGGGAGAACTACACCAGTTTTTTTGCTGCAGGTGTAGTCTTCACCAGCTCCCCTCATCAACCCTAGAGCACATGAATCTCCATCTGGGATCAAAACTGGACAGCTGGGTTCACCGCAGGCCTCAGAGCCTGGAGGACATAAGGGAGACAGAGTAAGCCAGAGAAACACAATGGTACATCTGTTTGCTGGGGGATATGGTGGTACAGTGGGAGCTATTCTGACATGTTCACTGAAAGCTGTAGTCATTGTTTGTGATGCTTTGTATTTCTGAAGTTCAGCTGAACACCATGGCTGCAGCTAGTGTCAATTGATAGTATGTCCCGCAGCTCTCCCTTGCCTAAAGGTGATCTTGGTAAAAGAAGGGTTTCATTACCTGTTTAGAGGATTGTGCCCAATTTTTGGGTATAGCTCATTAGAGAGCAATACACCTTGCTGTTATTTAAAATGAAAGGAAAATCTGAATGGTGTGTGATTCTGATTCTGCTGAGGTAAACATGAGTTAAGTTGCAGTGGCAAGCATTTATAGTACATTTCTTCCCCTAAAAGAGGAAGAAGAGAATAAGACTGTGTCACCTCATGCTCCCCACCTGCAGGTTACTTCCTGTTGAAAATGGACTAACTTAAACCTTGCTTTAATAGCAGCTAACACCATTTGGCTTATAAGACTCTGTTACAGCTTTGTATTATACAAGGAACCATGGGGAAGCAAAATGGGCACTTTTCAATGTGTTAGTGACGTGTATCAGACAGGAAGATTTTATAGAGGCATGTCTGCTTTATATGTTTGTGTATCAGCTACTATCATCCATTTTTATTTATGAAAATAAAAGCAAATAGTACTGGAATACAGTCTGCTTCTGTGATGGAAAATGATGAAGAATGTGAAAGAAACATTAGATTTCGTCGGAATGATACTGTCTTCTGCCATTCCCAAAATTTGTGCTAACTATAGGACAGACACATGAAGATATAAAAACAAGAATATGGGAAGGGGAACAAAGTACAGCTTTCTTTTCAGATACTGTTTTTGGTGGTTCAAGAAGTTACGGGTTGAGCTGGGTATGGCAGCACACGCCTGTAATCCCAGCATGCAGGAGGCTGAGACAGGAGGATTGCTGCAAAGCCTGAGGTCACCCTGGGCTATATAGTGATTTCAAGACCAGCCTAAATTACACAGCAAGATTCTGTCTTGAAAAACCAAAATAATAATAATAATAATAATAATAATAATAATAATAATAAATAAGCCATGGGTCTCTTTACAATAATCTAACAATTCATCTGGTGGGAGAGTCCACAGCCATTGTGATGGCCACCTATGAACTGTTAATCTACCTACTCCACAGAAAATCAAAAGATTACAATGGACCATGGAATATGAAAGCCAACATAGTCGACAGAAGGAACTGGTTTGGGAATACGTAACCTTACCTAAGCAGAGGTTTGGTTGTAGGAGTTAGTCACACCATATTACATCTTTATTGCCTTAAGAAAATGCCTTTAGAAGCACTCCTTTCTCAAATTTGCCATTTCCTGCCGGGCATGTAGCATACACCTATAAATAAAGCACCTACAAAGCACTTAGGAGGCTGCAGCAGGAGGACTGCTCAGAGTTCAAGGCCAGCCTGGGCTACATATTATGCTCAAGGTCTACATAGCTACTACATAGCTACCACGTCCACAGAACATAGTTGTGTTTTCTCGATTTGTGGCAGGGTAGTCAAGACCACAGTGCTGTTTATTCTATGAGCACTTTTCTAGTCTTCTAAACAAAGACACGCCTAATTATATACTATCCTATAACCATCCAAAGATAGTACTGACAGTAATACATTTTTAACTTGTTTTTTAATTCATATAAATTATAGAATAACAATTATCAGATCTTCAGTATTATTTTCACGTTTCCCTGAGGGGAGCTGGCACAATATTTAAATTTAATTGGTTTGGACATCAAGAGAGAGCTGATCCACCTTCCGGGGTTGGGCGCTGCGCAACCCCGGAGGAGAACCAGAATGGGCCCAACCGGGCCCTGACTTGCTGGGCCCGCGCGGCGCCAGCTCACATCAAGTGAGTACTGATCCACCTTCTGGGGTTGGGCGCTGCGCGACCCCAGAGGAGAACCAGAATGGGCCCAACTGGGCCCCAACTCGCTGGGCCCATGCGGCACCGGCACGCGGGCTTGGAATCAAGGACATCATCCATATATATATCCCCCCACCACCACCCTGTAAGCAAGCTGCTGGCTCTGAGGTCTGGCTAAATTGATGGCAACTAAGGTACATAAAGCAACTAAACGCTAGTATTGTTTCATAGATTTTGCGGGCCTCTGATCGGCACCCTGAATGTCTCTTTGCATGATGACAGTAGGCAATGTTGCAAATATGGGGGACTCTCTTCTGTCTTGTCTTCGAGGACCAATATGGTTCTCACCGTTTTGCTTTACTCTGATCGTTATTATTTTTCTCTTTTTTTTCCTTTATTTTATATTCTGTTTTTACTGATTTTGTTTTGTTTTGTTTTTGGTTCAATTCTACTACACCTGTTGGAATGGTCAGCTAATCTGAAGATAGCAAGGTATGTTATAGTAGCTATTGCACTCACATTATCGATCTTCGAAGTTCTGTACCAGTCCTACTGCTTTGTTTTGATTGACTTTATTCTGTTATGTTCTGTTGTATTTTACTATCTTTAAAATAAAAAAAAATAAATTTAATTGGTTTGGTACAAGTAGTCACTGTTTTTGAAACAGTGTCTGAAGATCTCATATACTTTTAGCATTAAAACGTTTTGGTTTCCACTTCTAATAGGTGATTGATACTCAACATAGACTTTTAAACTGTTTGTCAATATATCAAATTCAAACCATAATAGTTTAGGACTATAAAATAAACTATAGACCGGGGATTTAGCTCGATAGCAAAAGCACGTGTCAGGCAAGCATGAGGTTGTGAGTTTGATCCCCAGTATCTGCCCCCAATAAATAAACAAAATAAATAAATAAATAAATAAATAAATAAATAAAATGAACTATAAAAGTTGCTTCTTGGTCAGTTCAGTGATGTGAGAACATTTTTTCTAACATTATGGTACAAGAATGAATACAATTGCCTTTTTAGTGATTCAGTAGTTATAAACTTGAATTATCACCTATTTATCACACCTAGATATCACTTACTTAATGGAAAAAATTTCCCACCTCTGAATCTTTTTCTCCTTGCTTTCACATTAAGAATCTCTGAATTATTTCCAGCACTACATAAATTACATTTATTTTGAAGAAAAAATGGTAATTATCAGTTTTGCTCTTACAAGTTTTCTCTTAGGTGACACTAATATATCTGAAACAGTACAAATCTTACAGGAGAGGGGCCTTGTGCTATTTAATGCAGCTGGTAGAAATTCTAATTGACTTAGAGTTTTATAAATGAACAAACTACTTCTGATAAGAAATTTATTCTGTCCTAGTTTTCTGAATGGTAAATCACAGAAACAGGTTGATTTTGATTAAATGTGCTAACAAAATAGTTTTAAATTTTGTTATTAGGTCAACTCTACCTTTTAATATTTAAAATGTATTGCAATATAGCTTGTATGAAGATGTTTCCTTTATTCTGTTAAGAGCTTTTATGAATATTTTTATACTGATACATAAAATTCCTACACTTAAAAATAAAAGGGTCTGGGTTCAGCGGTGTATACCTCTAATATCACTTACTTCAGAGGCTAAGGTAGGACGGAGGTGAGGCTAGGTAAGTTAGTGAGACCCTGTCTCAAAAACAAGCTGAGCGTGGAGCTCAGTGGTAGAGTGCTTACCCTGTGCGCACTAGATCCTGGTTCAAATCCCAGTACCAAAACCAAAAGCACTACAGTAAGAACAGCTGCAAATACAAGCCAATGATGGACACTAAAATTAGTGGGAAAAATTTAAGAAGAAAAAGATATTTGAATATTAAAGTTTTTCCCAAATGTTTATTCATTATAAAAGTAAACATAGTAACTTTAAAGCTGAAAAACCTAGCAGGTACTATTACTTTCCATCAAGTGATTTAAGGTTAGTTAACGTGACCAACAGTTAAGACTTTCTGACACCATGCATCTTTCATACAAAGGTTGAAAGAAAGCACATCATCTTCATGGGGATCTTCAATACTGACAACCTTGGGCTGGGGATATGGCTCAGCAGCATGGTACCTGCCTGGCAAGTGTGAGATTGTGAGTTCAGTTCCCGGTACAAAAAAAAAAAAGACACTTCACTTCAATTTACCCAAAAGAAAACACTAGACAAACCCATACTGAGGGTTTTTTTTTTTTTTTTTTTTTTTTACAAAATATCTAACCAAAGCTCTTTAAAAAAAAATGTCAAGGATGTGACAGGAGAGACTAAGCAGCAGTCACAGCCTAGCGAAGTCTTGGAGACTGATCCTATACTGGATTGAGTCTTGAATAGAATAAAGGTAAGAGTGAAATTCAAATAATCTGTAGTTTAGTTCATAGCATCATGTCAGTGTTAATTGCTTTGATAATTTTACCACAGTAAGGGTCTAACATCAGTGAAAGCTCTGAATGATACATGATGTCATTACTTTTCTCTTTGCTGAGACAAAATACCCAACACCCAAAGTTAAAGGAGGAAAGGTTGATCATAGCTCACAGTTTCAGTTCATAATCAGCCGGCTCTAAGGCAGGGTGGCAGGGCAGAGGGGGATTGCAGAGGAGAAACAGTTCATAGCAGGCAGAAGACAGGAAAAGTAACAAGCGACAAGCAAAAAGCAGTAAGCGACAAGAAGCAATCCTCTTTTCATTCAGGCTCCCCACCCTTAGGACTGGTGGCACTCACACCAAAGGTGGAACAGCCTTAATCCTAGCATCACACCAGGAATCAGTCCTGACATCACACCCTTGATCCCAGCATTACACACCCTAGCTCCAGCCACCTTTGAGAAGCCCAACCTACGACTAAATGAAGCTTTGGGAGGACATCTAGCTACAAGCCATAACGCATGGGAACTTGCTGTCTTATTTTTGCAACCCTTCTGGAAGTTTAACATTATTTCCAAATATTAAGTTTTTATACTACACAGATTCTGATACTGTAAACCTGGATGGAAGCCCCAGGTTCTGCTTTCCTAACAAGTTTCCAACAGAGGTGAAACCCCATTCTGAGCGCCAGTGATTCTCAAACCAAATGGTGCCTGAGAATAACCTGCAGAGGTTTTAAAAACAGATTGCTGGGACTTACTCCCAGTGCTTCTGATTCACTGAGTCTGGAGGGGGGCCCAAAAATTCACATTTTTAACAACCCCCCTGGTGATGTTGATGTTACTAATGGGATAAGAATGGTTCTTATATTTTTAAAAGGTTATAAAATTTTACAAAAACAGGAATATGAAACAGAGCCTGGATCTGGCCTTCGAAGACTAAACTATTTAAAAGAAATGGTTAAGCCCTGGACTCCCACTACTCAGGGTGAAGCTTTTGTAAAAAAAAGTTTTTATTAGTACATATTTGCAGTACACAATGATTAGACTCCTTGTGGGGGAGTTAGTACATGTACAAAACACATTTTAATTCTTTTCACTTTCACTTCTGCTACCTTCCCAATCCTTCCATCACTTCATTCTCTTTTCATTTGCAAAAGATCAAATGACTGCAGTAATTTTAAGAAAAGAATTTGTGTTTTGTGTCTTCTCATTCCTTTTTTTTTTTTTTTGAGATAAGAGTCTTGCTATGTATTCCAAACTGGCCTTGAACTTACTCTGGAACCCAGGGTGGCCTTGAACTTGTGGCAATCCTCCTGCCTCAGTCTTCTGAGTGCTAGGAATACAGTTGTTCACCATGATGGGGTAAAACGGAATTTCACTGTTGTTTTAATTTTAATTTATAGTTCAGTGGCACAGTGTCTGCCTACCTAGCAAGTGCAAGGTCTTGAGCTCAATTCCCAGTACCAAAAACAAAAAACAAAAAACTATTAATTTGAATTTCTTTAGTGGCCAGTAATGTTGAACATTTCCTCATGTATTTACACTTTGCCATTTGTATTTCATCTGAGAAATGTCTATTCATCTCACTTGCTCATTTTTTGATTGGGAGTTTTATTCTGGGGGAGGTCTACATTTTTTGAGTTCTTTATATATTCCAAGAACTAGTCCTATAAAGAATAGCTGGCAAAAATTTTCTCCCACTCTGTAGGTTGCCTTTTCACTCTGTTGATGCTTCTTTTGCTGGATAGCAGCTTTTTAATTCATAAAATCCCATTTGTTGATTCTTGGTACTATTTCCTCTGCAACCAGGGAACCCAGGGCTTTTATACTGAGCTACTTTCACAGCCCTTTAATTTTTTTTTTTTTTTTTTTTTTTTTTTTTTTTAGTTTTCTTTATTTCAAGTCAGGGTCTCACCAAATCACTCAAATTGGGCTCTAACTTACAATCTTCCTGCTTTATCCTTCCAGAGTGTTGGGATTACAAGTGACTGGCACCATGCCTAACTTAGAACAAAACTTAAAGAAAATTGGCTTGGCATGTAGCTCAGTGGTGGTGCACTTGCCTAGTGTGTGCTAGGCAAGCCTTACCATGTATTGGGGTATAAAGCCCTGGGCTTGAGCCTCAGTATCATGAAAACAAACAGGCCAAAAAGCTAAAAGATACTACTACCTAGGGCTGGGGATACAGCTCAGTGGTGTAAGCACCTGCCTGGCAAGCACAAGGTCCTTAGTTTGATTGCCGGTACAAACAAACAAACAAAAAAGATATTACTACCTAGGTGTTCTTTGCAGCAGTGTTTCTAAAGTATTCCTTCTTCATTTTGATGTGCAATCAAGCTTGAGAATTACTGATTTGACTGTCTGCCTCAGAAAAAACCTGAACATAACAAACTCAAACATAAAATCAGTATTTCATCTTCTCACCTGTAACCCCTCTAAAGTGAATATAAACGAATACAGAATTATATGTCAGTAATCACAAAGAATACCACACAAAAAGCAAACTGCAGAAGGGTCTGAACAGATGGGTTAGGAGAGACAGACAGAACAATGGAAGGACAAAGGTGAGATCTTCCCTATGACATGGCTGATGGGCAGCAGAGCATAGGGTGTTAAGGAAAAGGAGAAAGGTTGCAGGCTGAGAAATGGTGCTGTCGGAATACTTGAAGAAACATCACAATACCTTTCACCTCGACACGACCCCAGCATTTCTGGGTTTCCTATGTGAGCATTATCAACACCAGAAGTCTCTCTCTATTTGGCCAACTCCACACTCTTTACCCTTTGCCTATTCCTCCTGCCAAAGAAAGCTCAGTTAGAGCCTCCTCTTCTTATAGCACCTTCTAGGAAAGGTCTGTGTTTGTCCTCTTACCTGTGGTTTCCTCCGCCTGATTGAAGCCACAGATCTGGCAGATACTCTGTACCCACTTATTCATGTCCTCTTCTGTCTCAGCCACCAGGTAAAAGGTTCGCTCGCTGGTCTTAATATCAAACACAAAACTATCCTGCAGCTCCTTCTTGTTGAAGGTCAGGCCTGCATCCACCTGCTCACAGAAGTTCAAGTTGATGATCCTCAGGGGCTTTTTGGAGTGATCATTCTTGTAGTACTCCAGCACATCTGGGTCACCGCTCATTCGGCCACTCCGCAGGATAAACCAGCGCTTCTTCCAGGCCTAAACACACCAGGAAGAAGCAAGGAAATGGGAGAGATGCTATCAGTTATTTCAAAGCTTTTAACAGGAACTCAGATACCACAGGTTAAAGTGGGGATGGCTAGACCTGCAGGTTGCTCACAATCTACGTCTCCCTTTCAAATGTCCCAGAATTTCAAAAATGGAGACTGATTTTAGAATGTGAGTTAGTGTAGCATTTCACTGTGGAGTCAGGGTCTTACCACAACAAGAAGAAAATGTAGCATTCCTACTTTTTAAATCAGGAAATTAAATGAGGCCACTTTAGAGCAACTATTTCTTTCACGCTAGAATATAGATCCAAACTCATAGTACTTTTAGGCAGGGTAAAACTTGCAAAACCGTAATACATGTAATTGATTATAGATGGGGACCTTGCAAAAAAGAATGGCGAGTTAAAGAAACAATGTCACATGGTAAATAACAGAAAAATAAGTTTCCTAATTTTAATGTGCTTTTCCTAACTTAATGTGCTCATATTTTAGAGAAATCCTTCTAAACGTCTCTGAAGCATGTAACTTGATGATTTTTTTGTCTTGTTCATCACTATGCATATCCTTAGGACTTATAATTGTGCCTTGCTCATATTAAGCACTTGGTATGTATTATTTAATGGACTCCTTATACCATCCCATGCTCCAGAATTTAAAACTTGGTTACGTATTACTTTATCTATCTTCTACACCCCACTTCTTCATCAACAGTGAGTAATCTGTGAGCAGATACCATACAAAGTGATAAAAAGATTATACATGATCCAGAATTTTTGGTTGAGTCTATGCTTTACCACTGACTTAAAGTAGCATGACTTTCAACTAAGTCATTTACCTACTTTCCACTAAGTCATCTGCTTCATCTATATAAAGAAAAACATCACCGCCATCATCACTATCTACCCTCCTGCCTCTTGGGGTTTTAATTATGGAAATGTACCCAAAAACTTTGTATAAAACCCTAACACCTAGGACCAAAAATGCCACATTTGTGGACACTTCGTATACACCTCCTGTGATGTAAACTTTGTCACTGCAGGGATTCTTTATTATCTATTCCACGCTACATAGTGTTTAGGATTCTACCTAGCGCATAGCTGATCAATAAATATATCCATCAATTTATGTGTATTAATTACATGAATTCCTTACAGCACATAGTAGGTCAAGGGGGACCACAGCTGGTGCCTAATAAGGGTCAAATTTAAATGAAAATGGAGGTATAATCATACACAATAGAGGAAAATAAAAATAAGTACCATATATTTATCATCCCCTAAACAGTTCAGGTCACTGGTTTGAGAACTCTGTATGTAACTTAGTGCATGCATCCTGCAGGTGCACACATAGACACAGTGTGTGGACAGCGAGGTGCATTTAAAGAAGATACTGTTAGCAGTTCATCTGGTGTTTCACTTGATGTATCTCCCTCAGAATTTGTCTCTGTGGAAGAAGTCATCCCCAAATCACTGATGTGCACTTTTACACATAAACAAAACATACACAGATACCCTCCAGAAGAAGACAATGATGTTTGCTACATATAACTTCAGAGTCTATCAAGTTCTGCTTCCAAGTAAGTGGTGCAGGCAGATAAACAACTGCCTACAAAATACTAGTAAGTTTATGACAGAGAAGACAAGGCTATTGAGTCCCAAATTCACTTCCTTCTTTTGCCACAACTCCTTGCCAATTTCACACATTAAAAAAAAAAAAAATCCAGACAATTCAGAATCAAGTATAAACAACCCCAAAGAGTCTCACCTCAATGATGGCTTGTTTCCCTTGTCCCTTCATCTGAAATCCATCTCCACTTCCTCCAAACCTTCGTAACATTTTAATATACTTTTCACTGTGTGTCATTTTTATAACCCATTACAGACATTTCTGTACTTGACTCTGAATAGGCTAACAGTAAAGATTCTTATCACCAAGCCACTCGCACCTCGCTGCTCCCATTTATGTCTGCTTCTTCCTTTCTTCTCTTTCCTATGTCCTTGCATACATGTATTCAACCAACAAATACTTATTTAGTAGTTACTATGGTCTGGAGCAGTGGTGGTGAACCTACGGCATGTGTGCCAGAGTGGAATGTTTGTTATCACTGAAAGCTCTAAATGGTTCACCATCACTGCTTCAGGGACTATTCTAGATGGATATAATATGAATTACTGGTGTTAAGAACTTACAGGTACAAAACAAATTCCAATTACTTATTATTCTCCAAAGGCACTGAATAATTTTATGACTGATATCTCTGCACAACCTGTTGAATCTTCCTAGTGTCTTCCACCTTACCTCACCCATCTGGAGAATTGCTATGCCTCTCTGTTCTAGCTCAAATGTCACTTCTGAAAGGCCTTCACTAACTCCTTCAGGTAGAGCTGGTGCTCCTTCTTGGGTTCCTTTAATAACTTAGACTTTTCCCTACTTGGTTATTTCTTCTTCTAAATTTGGCATTTCAATTGTTGATACGTTGATATGTTTTTCTCTCCTTTAAGCCCTTAGCATCTTAAGGTCTGGTTCCTTTCCAACAGCTACTTGGCAGTTTGCTTAATAAACATATGGAACTCAGTGATGATCTGTTGGGATTTTTTTAAAGTTCAATGAATATGTTAATTTATTCAAACAAGTAACTGCAATTTAAAAAACACAACTGATCTTTCACAGTAGGAAGTATGAAGTGAGGACAGAAAGAAGACTACAGAAACCAAATAAGATAAGGTTATGAATTGGATTCTCTATAATGTGAGTTCTTTAGCATCTGTTCCTTTCATTCTGATAAGTAGAGTGACTATATAATAAATATTTATAAAGGGGTCTGGGAGCTTTAGTTGACACAGAAATAAAGAATTACTTTTGAATTACTGACATCTCATTTTGTAGTTCAGGCTGGCTTTGTATTCACTATATAGTACAGGCTGGCCTCAAACTCATGGCAATTCTCCTGCCTCAGCCACCCAAGTGCTAGGATTACAGGCATGTGCCACCAGGAAATACAAATCTTGAATATGCTGTTAAAGACAAAGTTTTTTCAGGTCTGCTCTCCTATTTATATAAAAATTTCATACAAAAATTAATTCAAAATGAATTATGGACTTAAATATAAAACACAAATGGAATTCAGCAACCTATAAAACTATGTAACCAAGTGAGGTTTATTCCAAAGAGATAAAGGCAATTCAAATTTGAAATCAATCAATATAACAGAGGGGAATTTTTTAAACTTGATAAAGAACATCAAGAGAAGACCATTGTCCAATGTTACACTTAGTTTTGAAACATTAAATGCTTTCCTCCTAAGATCAGGAACAAGGCAAGGATGTCCATACCTATGACTCTTATCCAACACAGTGCTGGAAGTTCTAGTTGGGCAATAAACATATAAAAGGCATAAAATGAAAGGAAGAAAAAAATGTCCTGCATTTTCAGATTTTTGTCAACACAGAAAATTCTAAGAAATCTACGAGAAACATAAATATACACCTCCTGGAACTCCAAGGTCTGAGGGCACAATATAAAAATACAAAAATCGATTTACTTCTATGTACTAGCAACGAACATGTGGGCATTGAAAATAAAAGACTGTTTGGCCTGAGAGTGTAGCTGCCAATGATGCTCAAGTGCTGGGTTCCATCTCCAGCACCACAAAAAACAAACAAAACATAAAAGAAAAATATGCATTTTTAAAATGTAAAAAGTGTAAATTTAATAAAACATGTGCAGAGCACATATGCCAGAAACCATATAATACTGATGAAAATAATCAGACAAGAGCTAAAGAAACATACCATGTTAATGGACTGTAAGGTTCAACATGGCAGCCATTTTTGTAGATGTCGACAAAATTATATCCTAAAATGTGTATGGAAAGCCAATAAAGCACAACAGCTAAGAAAATTCTGAATAAGGAGAGAAATTAATGTATCATATTTTAAAACTTGTTATATAGGTATAGTAATCATGATTATGTGGTATTGGCAGAGAGACATAGAACAACAAACTAGAACAGAGAAGGCAGAATTAGACCCACATTGTATGCCCAATTAATTTCTGGCAATGGTGCAAAAATGATTCAATAGAGAAAAAAATAGCCTTTTTTTTTTCTTTTTTTTGTACTAGGGATCAAACTCACGACCTCGAGCTTGCAAGGCAGGCACTTATGCTGCTGAGTTAAATCCCTGGCCCAAAAATAGCCTTTTCAACAAATGATTCTGAAGCAATTGAGTATTTATGGAGGGAGAGGTGGCAGTCGATCTTAATCTCACACTTTTTTTTTTTTTTTTTTTTTGTGGCACCGGGGATTGAACTCAGCACTTAAGTCACTGATCCAAACTCCCGGCCCTAGTTTTTTGAGGCAGGGTCGCACTATGTAGCTCAGGCTGGCCTTGTGCTCGCATTATAGCCCAAGCCGGCCTCAAACTCACAACGCTCCTCCTACCTCAGCCTCCCGAGTGCTGGGATTAAAAGCGTGCGTCACCACGCCTGGCTAATCTCACACTTTTACACCTTACAGAAAAACTAAATCAAAATGAACCATGAGCTTAAATATGGAAATTTAGAACACTTAGGGGGAAAAAAAACAGGTGAAAATATTTGTCTCTCATGCTCAATTAATAAGCTCCTTCTATAGCCTTAAAAAACCCCACAAATTCTACTGAATATTTTAAGGAGAAAAGAGGCAAGATCCAAATACTTCTTTTCATGTAACTTGCAATATTTACAAAGTTGCAAAGTTAAAATAAGACATTAATATATGTTCTTTTTTTTTTTTTTTTTTGTCAGTACCAGGGATCAAACTCAATGTCACACCTGTCAGGCTGGTGCTTAAATCACTGAGCCAAACTCCTGGCCCTATTTTTTTCGAGGCAGGGTCACACTATGTAGTAATATATGTTCTTAAAACAAGAAGCAGGGTCTTACAAGTACCATAAAAAGATATAACATGCTATTAGAGTAATGAAGCAGAAACTCAATCTTCTAGGGTGGAAAGAAAGGGGGGAATATGGGAGAAGAAAGGGAAAGGATAGTGTTACGGTTTGTGTTTGGATGTCCCCCTCAAATCCTCATGCAGTCCTAGGTTTTTTTGGAGGTGGCTGAATCTAGAGTGTATGATTGATTTGTGGCACAATGCTGAGATTAAGGGTCTGGGATTAAGGGTGGATGACTGCTGGATCAGTCCACTGATTGGACTGACACCTCCCTATTACCAGTAGATGGACACAGTATAAGGGACAGAAAAAGGCCTGTTTCACTTTCCCTTGTTGCTTTTGCTGTCTTCTGCTGCCATGACCTGTTGCCCTCTGCCATGTGCCACCTTGTCTTAGAGCCAGGACTGAAACCTCTACAAACTGTGAGCTAATTAAATATTTCCCCTCTTAATTTTGAGTGTCAGGTATTTGTCTTAGCAATGAGAAAAGTAAGACATAGAGGAAGAGGGAGAATGAATGAATATGAACAATAAAGAAAGTAGGGTTTCATAAGTGGTTTTTGAAAGAAAAGAAAAAAGAGCTTTTTAATTTTTTTATTAAGGGGCTGGGGATATAGCTCAATGGTATAGCATCTGTCCAGCAAGCACAAAGTACTAAGTCAATTCCCAGTACCAAAAATAAATAAGATAAAATAAAATAATTTTTTAAAAAAAGAGCACAAAGTATGACCACAGTCTGGGCATGTAGAAAGAAAAGACAGGTATAGAGAATGTGAAATCATCTCTTTTGGATGCAGAAAGGAATAAAAGGAGAATTCAGAATTCCTAGAAGGCCTTGAGTGCCCTCCCTAAAACTCTTCTTTCTTCACTGGTAATGCGGAGCCAGTCAAGAACACAGATCAGCAGAGATGTTAAATGGTACTGTGATCTTATGTGTAGTGAAGAAGATGAACCAGACAGAAAAAATAAGACAATAAAAAAACAAGGGAGCTATTGTAATGTCTACAATAGTTAGAGAGGATGGCACTCTGAATGATAAGAGTAATAATAAGGACCAACAGGAAAAGATAATGCAAACCACCTCACATAACAGTGAGGCATAAAGAAGCAAGTGGCACAGGATCTACATCAAGAAAATTGACCAAGTTAGATTTTGTGTCTAGAATCAAGGACATGCTACCACTTTCTCTGATGAAATAGAAGTGACTGTTTTCCTTTTGTACCCAAATCCAGTAAAAAAACAAACCATTTCACAACTATCCAGACCACAGAGACACAAATGTGGGTACACATGACCTGGAAGTTGCATCACTCTTAGCTGTTGAGTAGAGAGTGTATGTTGCATGATTCTGTCTCTCTCCTTTGGGTTAGGTCCAAAGGTCTCCAAGTGTACAGAACAAGACCATGACTTCCTCCTATTGCTTTTGGCACCCAGAAAACTTAACACTAGGAGTGTTCTGTTCTGGTGGTGATGAAGGAACTTGAAATCCAATCATATCAGCACTCAGTGAGACTCTGCTGGGAGTTGTGATTATAGTATTCTAATTATAAGGGGCTGCTGACAGGTGGAAAAGTTGATTTTTTCAGGTGACTTTCCATGCTAATGTTAAACTAGTCCAGTTCTGGCATGGAAATGCTAAAGAAAAGCAGAGTCTGGCTTTTTGAGAAAACAAGAACTTCCAAAAGAAATAATCCAAAGCAGATCATCTGGAAACTGAAGAATGCTCAAAAACACGGGAAATTCTGAAGAGGTGGTAACCTAGGTTAAGGGGTCAGCAAACTTTCCTGTAAAGGGCCAAGTAAACATTTTAGGCTTTTTAGGCAACATAATCTGTCATTACTACTAAATTCTGTATTAGTGTGAAAGAATCTATAGATGATCCATTAGCAAAGAGGAATGGCTGTATTCCAAAAAAGCTATTTAGAAAAATGGGTAGTCTTTGCTGACTCCTGGCCTAAAATGTGGGTGGGTTGGGAAGGGAGATTTGTAGGAGTGGCTCAAGAAGTGGATCAGTAGATGAACAAGAAACTAAAATCTCTTCCAACCTTGAGGGCCTCACTGGAAAAATTTTCACTAGGAAAATCTAATATGGTAACGACTCATTTAATCAGATTACTGAGATCATGCACACAGAGGGATGAGTTCTTCTGAGTAATCAAGTATTAACTAGAAAGAACCTTCTTTGGGTTTCAACTCTGGCAAATGAAAATATTTCTAAAACTCCAGAATCTTTTGCCCTGCCTTATTATTAGTATACTACAGATAAAACTCTACTTTGGTGACTAAGATTTTCTCAGTGCCTCAAATAATCTCTCCAGATATCAAATTTTGTGCATTCCACAGCTAAAACTGTAGATGGGACAAGGCATTTCTTGGAAGAAGGTTTTGCATAACTCCTAGAAATGGGTGCGTTCTTTTAACTTCCCTCTTTCTGGTGAGGGCAAAACCAAAAACTGCCATAAACCAGGAAACTCCTGTCAAGTGAGGATTACAGTCCACTGGAATCCAAATGTGATCAATGGATGATATCAATAGATCAAATCTGTTAGGTAAAATAAAAAAATAATTCTGTATGTTCAAAAAACTGTGTCTATGGCCATAGCACCCTGAACATGCCCAACTCAGCTGATCTCAGAAGAAATTCCTTGGTAAAAAAATTACCAGGAATACATGCGTGCACGCACACGTGCACACACACACACACCCCCCCCCCACTTATCTTAGTGAAATTCCAAGGTAGTGTTGTGGTTTGAATTCCATCACAAAGACACAGGGGAACTTGAGCTGCCTCCCAAGTACATGATACAGAAATATATCCTAACATATATTTAGAGTGAAGCACAGAGGGCCAGTGTTTCGTCCTGCAATAATTAAGGGCCAACATTCAGAGCCCACTGCTTCCTTGTTGGCAAAAGCAAACAAAAATCTCAGTCAGCTGATCCACCAATGTTAATACCATCATCCCCTATCTTGTGTGAAATGGCACAGACATCACAAACACAATCCCTGAAAAAGCTCACATCCTTTATGTGAAGCTGACTCCAGCCACAGGTTGCAGGTGTAGCCCATCACGACGTACATGAACCCAATGGACATATTTCATCATATAGGCTAAAGTGATTGGCAGACAATCCAACCTGGCACAGAGTTATTAAGATTCAACTCCAGGACCTGTGTTTGTGTTACTCAAAGCTCCCTCTGTCACTGGTCAGAGAACTGGGATGACAAGGGCCTGAAGTTGTAGAGACCACTATTTGAAGCCTAAGAATAGTCAATCCAGAGAAAGCAAAGTTCCAAAGAGAGATCTTAACGAAATGTGAGTTCTAAACCAAGTTAATCCTTGTCCCAGGTTTTCTCCTTGGACTTTTTGGCTTAGATAATTCAATAAACTCTTTTCTCATTTAATGCAACTAGGTCACTACCTAATCAAAATAGCCTTCACTCATGGGTTCATACTGGCACTCAGAACCAGTTTGCCACCACAAGAGTAACTCAGGAATCCTTTGCACATGCTTTGGCTATGCTCATTATTCAGTTCACTTTCTGGTTTTTTTTTTTTTCACTTTCAATTTCTTTTCCCTTACTATTTAGTTCACCAATACAAATCCTCCTTTTCTACCACTGATACACACCCAGCACAGGAACCTCAGGATATGTGGAAGGGACAGACAGGTGCAATCCTTAGATAACTCAGTACACAGAGGTTAGTGCTCAGAGAGTGGTATGAACAGAGTTTGTGGGTGCTCAGAGAAGAGCACTATTCCATATTAGAGGAGTTTGGCATACTTTTACAGCAGAGGTGACACTTGGTTGGGTTTTAAAGGATGTAAAGAGTTCTGCTGATTGATGGAAAAAATGCATGAGAGAGAACTTCTCAGGCAAAGAGGATAACATAAGTACAGGTAACTCTTGTTATTCTTGGTACTTGGTCCAAAGTCAGTACAAACACTGAACTAACAAATACTGAATCACCTTCTAGGGGAAATATAGGATTAGGTTTCTGAGATCCTCTGGTCCTAATTTATTTACTTTTTTATTTTAATTTTTTTTGTGTGTGTGTGGCATCGGGAATCGAACTCACAACCTCGTGCCTGCCAGACAGGCACTCAAGCCACTGAGCCAAACTCCCAGCCCTAGTGTTTTTGAGGCAGTGTTGCACTATGTAGCTCAGGCCAGCCTTTCGCTTGCATTGTAGCACAAGCCGGCCTCAGACTCACAATATTTCTCCTACCTCAGCCTCCCGAGTGCTGGGATTAAAGGCTTGCACCACCATGCCCAGCTTCTGGTCATAATTTTTTGAAATGGTAAATATATAACTTTGTTTTCAGTGTGCTTCTGTTCAAAGACACCATATTTAATATATGTATATTGTTGATTCATTAACACCAAAGTCATGGGCAATAGCATAGATAATGGTTCATGCTTGAACAAAGTCTATGTAACACAAAACGAGGCAGTACCTCACCACTGTGCTTGGAATATTTCTAAGTAGTGAAACCACTACGCAAAAAGCACAAAAATGCAAGAAGCATGACACTAAATAACCACAAAAGAGATACTTGTTTATAGTATGACAGCGTAAATAAGACAGTTTTGCTTTGTTCCACATAATGGGGGATCACGTGTGTTCAGGTTACTCAGAATTTTCACCATTCCATACATGTCCATAGTCTGAGACTGACTATGAAAGCTCAGTGTCTTAGTTCATTAAAAAAAACACACAAAAATTTTAGACTAGGTATGAACAGAAACTTCTGCTCATAGTTCTGGAGGCTGGGCAGTCCAAGATCTGGTGTGTGGTGACCATAATAAGTGGTGCCTTCTATGCATGAAAGGGGGCCCCCTAAGCCCTCCTTTTAAGGGCTTGAACCCATTCATAAAGGATGTGCCTTCATAAGCCACCCGATCATTGCCAAAGACCCCACCTCTTAATACTAACACACTGGATATTAGATTTCTATATATGAATTTTGGAAGGATGCAAACATTCAAGAACACAGTAAGTACTGATTTTGGGTTACCAATAAACATTTATTGAATAGGCAAATTTGTAAATACAGAATTTACAATATGTGTATATGAGAAATGACTGACTGTAATATACACAGAAGTTTGATGTACTCAAGTAATAAAGCCAAGTTTGGTGACGCTGATGAGGAAAATGGTACAAAAACAGTGTCGAAAGAAAATCATTGAAGGCAAGGCT
>RJWM01032073.1:0-21799 GCA_004363535.1 Dasyprocta punctata | reverse complement strand
AGTGAAGTAAGTCAGGAACAGAATCTTAAATATAGGATGGTTTCTCTTATAAGAGAAATCTAAATTGTAAATGAAGTACAAAATAAAAGATAATAAGCAGGGAGATGGGCCTTTCTTAAATGGGAAAGGGATAGAGATGAAAGGAGGGAGAAAGGAGAGAAAGGAAAGAGGATGGCAAATGCGATAAGATGTGTTATGCACATGTACCAACTATATATATTATGTACTGCAAACAAGTACAAATAAAATATTTTAAAATGAATTTTTAAAAATACAGGGTAATGATAAAAAAAATCATCCAAATTCATCATTGTATTATTTCCCATTCTTTCCTTCATTCACTTTGTATAGTTTAACTGTTTCTTTTTCCTGAAATTTGCATTTCTGAATAGCATACATTTTTACTTTTGAAATGGTTTTTATACTTGCTATTTAATGTTTATATTTATCTTAATGTAGCTATTAAATTTTGTACTTATCCTAATAGAATTCTTTATTTTCTACAACATCCAGTATTATTTCTATTATTTTGTTTATTTTTGCTTATTATTTGATCTAGATTCTCAAAATGCTTTAACTCATTGTCAGAATTGTTAAACATCGTAAATATTATTTTCCTCACACTTAAAACAGCTTATCAATTCCTGTCTTTTCCCACATCATTAATAGTCAGAGAGGAATTCTACCCACTTACCTGTCTGAAATTTCCTAGGTTTATTACATATTTCTCAACTGTAATATTAAATTTATATATAGTTTATTCTGTTCACAATTAGATTGTTTTAAAATTCTAAGGTAGATGTTCTTTCCCCTCATTATTTTTAAAACCACCTGTCCATTCACCTCCCTATATCTAGTATACATATGAATTTTGATGTTTTATTTGAAATACGCTTCCTTTGCTTCTCTTCATTTACTTGATTTTTTTTTTACTTTCCTGTGTTTGTGTCTTTAAACATAATGGTGATGTTGAAGATAAAGACTTATCTATGCACAAATAATTTTCAAATCTGAAAATCTATAACCCTTGGATTTGGAAATTTTCTGTCAACTTTGAAAAATGCTTTAACCATCTTCCGGTCATTTTTCTACAACTCCTTTTTGTTCTGACATTGTGCCCTACATATTTATACTCTTCTTAAGAAAAAAATTTCCTGTTGTATCTTTTTGTGCTCCACATACTTAAAAAGTTCCTCAACTATATCTCTGAAACATTTTTCTTGTACACATTCCAGATTTTCAATATATTTTTCTCTGATCATTATAAATATAGCAACAACTAAATATATTGGTTATATATTGTTTTTCTAATTACTCACAACTGGTAAGTCACGAGTAAAATTTTCTCATCACTTCTAATTTCAATTATTTATTTTATTGCTTATCTTTCTGTATTATATTTTGAATGAGCTCCTGAAAATATTTCTAAATATAGTGCAGTGCTTGATTATTATTTCATACCTCAGAGGCTGTAGAAAGCTGTTTGGAAACTTTGATTGAAGAATGAATCCCATCTATTCATATGATGGCTTAGACTACTTAAGTAGGATTATCACTTCATTGGAGATATGTTTAATTGCATTATTCATAGATCTTTGCTGAGGACCTTGAATTTTTCCAGCAAGAAATCATCACCGGCAACATGCTACAACCAGCTTGCTGTCAGTATTCTTGGAACTACGTAATGCAACTGTCCTCAGGGTCTGACACTTACTTGTGAACATTGGACTCACCTTTCCAGTTTCTAGGGTGCATTGTCAGTAAACTACATCATACTAGACATGCATTTATTTAAAATACTTGCTAAAGTTTCTACCCAAAATGAATTACCAATCATTATAAGAGGTGAGTTAGCATTTTTGATGTTAATGAGTGAGTTAGAAAGATCAAGTTGTTCTGTATTCAGTGTTTCTACCTACATCCTTGTTTTAAGTTTATGGGTGTGTACTGAAGGGTGACTACAGATTGACAAAGGCAATGTACATGTTCAAAATAGTACTCTTCAAAAATATCTTCTTCAGTCATTTATATTCCTTTATATTTGTATTTATAACATATATATCAAGTTATTTCATATATGTTAGATATCAGTAAGAAAATTTTGAGTCAAACCAGCAAATGTCTGCAACAGGAATATATCATTGTTAATCAAGCTAAAGGATGATCACAATTCTGCCAGATCAAAATGGATAAAGGTAGATTCCTTCTTAGTGTTCTAGTACCTATTTGTAGCATATTAACATGTTTGGCTATGCAATTTTGCAATCTTATCTCCTTTACTGCTCAGTTTGTCCCCAAACATCCTTACAACTTTACCCACATCAAGACGTATTAGGTCTGTCTTAGGCAGCAACAGACAACCGATCTCCAAGCTATATTAACATTATAGTTAGCAAACAATCCGGGTTATAGTTAACAAATAAACTAGTTGGGACTGGGAGTTTTGTTCAGCGGCACAAGCATCTGCCTTGCAAGTGCAAGGTCATGAGTTCAATCGCCAGTACCAAAAATCAAAACAAAACAAAACAAAAAAACATATAAACTAGTTGATGGAGTCAATCTCTTTTGTTGTTTTAATGTTATAGTAGTGTAAAATGTCATCGTTTCCTGGAATAAATCAAATTTTAAAAATGCTTAATATTAAAAGACTTTCTTCTATATTTATAGTCAATGTATATAGTATGTCAAGTCACTTGATACATTAGATGTAAATAAATAATTTTGAGTGGATAGCCACATTAATGAATCAGTGAATCATATTTTATACTTGACACAATTATTATTGAACTGTAATCTAATATTATTACTTAAAAATATAAAGGAACCACCAAAAGATACAAAACTACAACATCTGCTTCATAAATCAGTAAATTTCTTAAAACCTGTCATAAGTCTTAGAATATAAGGGGAATTCCAAGAAAGTAGGACAAAATAACAGAGCAGAGAAGTCATGTTTCTTTGAAGGGAATGTAAGTTATTTGAATTACTCTACAATTGGCTATAATTCGGGGTGACATTTAAGGAACTATAATGCAATTAAAAAGAGATGCAGAAGAAAAAGTCATCTTCAAATATCTACAAGGATTTTCTGGATAGATAGAAAACACATTAAAATAATAAAAACTTACTGAATCTAGTGAGATAATAATTTCAGACACTGTAGAAATAAAGGCAAAAAAAATCTGTCAGATCCAGGTTCCTTAGAAGTTATAAAAGATTTAGTACAGTGCAGTTTATACTAATGTAGAACATCATTTTATTTCTAGGTTTGGTAAAGTTTCTTCACAACAAGTATCAGAAAGAGCAAATTGGTTCTTTTTTTGTCCTTTATTAATATGGGGAAATTTTTAAATTTTAGCTTATTAGCTGATGTTCATTTTTTTTCTTTAGCATTGGTGATTAGTCTTAGATAATGTTAAAGCTAGCAAAAACCTTGAAATGTGCGTTTTTAAAAAGGAGTAATATGTTCATTACATAATGATTGTGTTTACATGAATACCATAGCCAACATCAAATACTTTTGGTCAGGAATAAAAACCTGTACTTCAGATTTGCATACAACACTATATTAAGACATTATTTAAAGAATACAAAATGTAATCATTCATATATATCTACGTATGTGCTTATAAGTACACATATATATGTATGAATATTTGTACATATGATTAATTACTAGAAAATAAAATAAAGCTTGAGACTTTTGATAAATGTTTGGGTAATATCAAATACTTGTCATATGTCACTGAATAAAAGATTATCACTATTCATTTTGCATTAATGCATTTCAATAATCAATCTTAACTAATTTAGCTATGTGATAGAAGCAAATAAGAAAATTAGGGAAAGCATAGAAATCTGCAAAGCAGAAGTAGAAAATATATTTCTGAGATTTCGTGTGCTGTATTCTAAAATACACTTTTCCTAAATATAAGACAAACACTGTGTCTTGTTTAGATCTCTTGTTTTTTTGTACATACAGGTTTAATAAAACTGATTCGTTACACAACGTTTTGTGTTGAATACATTCATGAAACTCAGTAAGAGATCCACATTTATTCCAAAGTAATATATTATCAACTACAAAATAAGTTAGATTTTCTGCCCAAAGTCAATTTGAAATGATTTCAGTACACTATAATTTAATTGTTCTTGCAAGAATAATGAACTCTTAAGTCTCCTATGGGCGTAGACAGATATTCAAATACTAACGTTAATACATGAATATAATTTATAAAGTATGGTAGTTATCACCTCATGTCTGTTTTCCTTCATAAAATTCACTGGCAGTCATTAAGATCCATTTGCTTTTCCAAATATGACAGTGGGTTCCTCCAAGTCGGTGCTGTTATCCAAAATGAATGAAACACGGTAACACTTTAGTCTATCTCCACATGAACCAAGAAAGAGTTTGTCATTCTGAGGAACAAGAAAAGGGCAGGGAAGAGGCTAGGCTACTTTTCAGTGACCGTCCTCCCCACAAATCTTCTTCTCAGGGGTGATTTATGTCTCACTTTCATCACAACAGTACTGCTGATTTCTATTTGTGTAGGAAAATGACATAAATATTTAAAATCATCAGTTAAATTGATCCATCTCTGAGAATAGATTTTAAAAATTATTTTCAGAAAACTTAATCTTTCATAACATTTATACTTTCAAACATGGTGGATAGAATCAAATTCATATTTCTGAGACTACTACAGCTATTCATATGCAATAATAGACTCTCTCTCCTTTTGCATCTTACTGCCTTAAAAAAAACTGCCATGACTCTCCCCTTTGTATGTCTTTTAATACCTATTTTCTGGAACACTAAACATTGAGATGAATGTAGTCTGATCCAGGTGTTCAGAGTCTCCCTCCAAAAAAACCTACAATATTTGTACATGCATGACCCTCAATATCTGAATAACTTGATAAGTTCTATTGACCTGAGCATTTAAAGGAAAATTTGTGTTAAATATCTCAAGGGAATATTTCAGAACATCAGAAAAATGTGCTGGTATAAGACTCAACACTATGAGAGGAGGAAGAAGAGTGAAAGATACATAAATGGAGATTTCACTTCATGTGTGTGCATCTCTACCTATAACACCATGCATAGGTGGAGGGACAAGAATGAGCTCTAACTTTTCAATGAAAATTTGGGATTTTTACAATTATTGAAGTTGTACTTCTTTTTGTGTAGAGCCTAGCAGCATGCAAGTTGAAAGTTCTTTAAGTATAGTGTGCTTCAGTCACTCACAAAGACATATGCATTTGTTCCTTAATTGATTTATTTTTTTACATGTTTAATTTAAATTACATTTCTGAATTCTTTGTACTTCCTAAGTCAGGCTAGGAACTACTAACAAAGGATCAAATCATGTGAGCTCTGATCTTTGTCAATTTGCTTCTCAATGAAATTGTTAATGACAATTACAGCCATGTAGAAGTTCTTCAAAATACCAATATAGCATGCCCAGTGGAGTGCAGGTTGGGATTCCAGCTACTATGGATGATGATGCAGGAAGATTGTGAGTTCAAGCCCTGTCTGAGAAGCTTAGCCAGACTCTGTCTCAATATAAAAATTGTTGGGGATGAAGTTAAACTCCCTAGGTTCAGTCCCCAGTATTAAAATATGCACACAATAAAAAACAGTATCTCAGGCTTATGATGTCTACATATTAAGCTATGAATAAAAAGATGCTAGCCATTGTAGTAATAATGACAATGTTGAGCAGCAAATAGATAAAAAGTATATTTAAATATATACTGTAAGAAGTAAACATGTATATTTCTTTCTGGTTTATCATTATCTATCACCTACATATCATCTGCCTATCCATCAAGTTGCTGAATATATATTCATTCTGTATAGTTTTAAATAAGCCAGAATCACACCTTATTGAAAGATAAATATTATTATTTCCTTACAGAGTTTCTTTATTTTGAGAGAAATGATGCAATATGCATGCAGAGAAAAAATTCAGCATAACTTTTTATTTCTAACTTTTTGGGCAGTGTCGTTGTAAAATAACACCATATTAACCATCTTCACCATTTAAATATAAGCAATTCGGTGACTTCTAATACATTTACAATAGTGCGAAACTATCATCACAATTTCAAAATATTTCTACCATCTCAAATATAAACTCCATATTCATTTTCTACTGATACTAGTCTCCAACTCTTGGCAAGCAGTAAATTGCTTTCCACTCCAGAGACACATTTCATATGGACATTTGACATAAACAGAGTCACACAATATGTTCTTTTTGCCTCGCTTTTTTAGCTTAGCAAAATGTTTCAAGACTTGTCCATGTTATAACATGTAATAGTTATTCTTCTTATGACTGAATAATAATTTATTTATTTATTTAGTGTTTTTGAGACAGGTTCTCACTATGCAGTTCAGGCTGGCCTTGAGGTCACTTTTATAGCTCAGGCTGGTCTCAAACTTGCAACAATCCTCCTGCCTCAGCTTCCCAAGGGAAGGGATTACAGGGGTGCACCACCACACCTGGCCTAATAATTCATTTAATAGATTTTTTGTTTATCTTTTCAGAAGTTCATTACCATTGGGTTGTTTCCTTTTGAATAATAATAATACCATGAGCAATTGTAAGTGAATTTTTTTGAAAGACCTCTTTTCTGTTGTATTTGGCATAGAGACAATGTTCAAACTACTGACATGGTATTTCCCCATTTAATTTTTTGAGTTTCTGTAATGTTTTACATAGTACTGCATCATTCTATGTTCCCATCATCAGTGTACACCTTTGCCAACACATACCAACTCTTGAAGTTTGCAGGTCTTTTTTCTTTTTATTGTTGCCCAGCTAATGTGGGCCCAGTGGATCTTAATATGGTTTTGAGATTGATTTCCCAAATACTTAAGGACCCCAAGCACATTTTCATGAACTTGTTTGTCATTGTGTATCTTCTTTGGGGAAAAAGTCTGTCTGAGATGTTTTTTCCATTTAGAAACAAATGGCATATTAGAATTCAGATAGAAAAATGACATAAATAGATCCATTCTTTTGAGTAATAAAAAGTAACATAAATGAATTAAATTCCCCAAATTAAAAGCTAACACAATTATTGATATAATGTTTGCTTGAACCAGTTCTATTCAACATTTCCTGGAAGTTGTCATCCAAGCAATTAGTTAAGAGAGGAAAAGAAGTAATATACATTCAAACAAGAAAAAAAAGCACAAAATTGTCTCTATCCACTGATGCAATATCTGATGTATAGAAAACTCTAAAGAATCAAAAATAGTATTGTTATAGATTATTAACGTATTTAGCAAATTTTATTATACAAGATCAACTCACAAAACTCAATTTTATGCCCATATACTACCAATATGCATTCCATAAAGATAAAGAAAAAAGCAATTTCACTTAAAACTTCATCAATGGAGTATATGAAAATAGATTTTGCAAAGTGAAGGACCTGTCCATTAAAAACTAGAGCACATTATTGAAAGAAATTAAAGAAGATTGAAATATACTGGAAGTCATTTCATATTCATGGATTGGAGAATGCCATACTTTTCCAGTGACTATGCTGCTCCAAGTTATCTATAGATTCAAAGCAAATACTACCAGATCTAACATCTTCTTTGTCAGAAAATACTGACAGTCAACTTTATATAAAATGACAAATAATCCAAAATATACAAAAGAGGGAGGTTCTAACAGCACACTCCAGGAGTGCACCCTCACTAGCTACACAGAGGATTCAGTTCTACCCAGTCCCACATCTCACCACAACCCACCAGGGGAACACTCAGCAAGCCTCACAGGACACAGAGGTAGTGAACGCAGCCCAGCCCAGAGCCCAAGAGCTGCTCATCAGGAACTGGCCAATGTAGCTGCAGGGTCTTAGAGAACATGAGCTCTGCCTATCAGAGCACAAGGCTGGAGCTCCATTGTTCAGGGGTGCGGCTGGCACAGCAGGTCCTAGAGGTTTCAAACCTACCCAACCAGGAGCAAGACCCAGGAACTATAAAGCTGGGACTTGCCCAGGCTTGCCCAGCACAGCACTCCAGAGGCTCTGAACTCCCTGCAACCAGATGCAAGGTCCAGGTGATGCCACACACCAGGGTGTGCTCCACCTAGCCGTCTGGGTCCCAGAGGCCTCAGCCTCCACCCAGTAAGACAGAGGCTCCAACAACACACTCCAGGAGAGCCTCCTCACTAGCTATGCAGAGGGTCCACCTCTACCCAGTCCCACACCTCAGCACAACCCACCAGGGGAATGTCCGGCCAGCCTCGCAGGACACATAGCCCAGCACCTCAGAGCAACCCAACAAAGTATTTCAGGGGAACACAGCCAGCCACTCAAACCACAGAACAAAAGGGTCCAGTGCCATAATCTGGGGTGTTCCCTGGCTAGCCATAGAGATATTGGAGGATTGAAGCTCTACCCAACAAATGATTCATTCAGAGGCTGCTTGCCCAGCCACACAGGTTCAGAAGAACATGACAAAATGAAAAACCAAGAGGGAGTCTCAATCCCCCAGTCCACTGAGAACAAACACAAGACACACTGAAACAAAAGACACGGGGAGTCACACAACTGACCTTTCTGAAATGATAGCAAATGAAGTAAAGAAACAATTCCATGAAGCTATAGAAAAACTTGAATCAGAAATAATCTCTCAGCTAAAAAATGAAATGACAATCATTATGAAAGAAATGTTCTATCTATCTGAAGAAGATCAAGACAAAAAATAGAACATAAGACAATGATGGAAACTTTGAATGAACAGTATAAGACACAAATAGAATGCATGAAACAGATTCAAAGGGAAATTCAGGAAAAGAAAAATTCCATGGAAAGTTTGAAAAACCACTTGAATGAAGCTGAAGACAGAATCTCAGATCTTAAAGACAGCATGGTAGCTTATGATCATGAAAGAAAAGATCTCTTAAAACTAGTAAGGAACCAAGAAACAACAATTCAACAGCTGCAAGACGATGCCAAGAGAAATATCATAAGACTAATAGGCATAAATGAAAAGGGAGGGATCAATACTAACGACCTGCAAAGACTATTTAAAGAAATAATAGCACAAAATTTTCCAAACATGCAAAAGAATCTGATATACAGGTAAGTGAGGCATACAGAACCCCAATTAACTGTAACCAAAATAAATCTTCACCCAGATACAATAATAATTAGGGTATAAGAAATACAGCACAAATACAAAGTACTAAAAACTATCAGAGAAAAGCAACAGATCACCTATGAAGTAAAGCCTATCAGAATCATGGCAGACTTCTCAACACAAACTTTGAAGTCAAGAAGAGCTTGGAGTGAAGTATTTCAAATTCTGAAAGAAAACAACTTTCAACCCAGATTGATGTATCCTGCAAAACTATCCTTAAAAAACCTGACAGAGAATTAAGATACTTTCATGACAAAGAACAACAGAAGAAATACATGGCCACCAAACCAACACTACAAAGAGTACTGAAAGACACTCTAGAAAGAGACAAAGACAGCTACAATCTTAAGAACAACAACCAAAGGAAACCACTAAGCAGGGCAAAAAATTAAACAGAAAATGTAGAAAACCAACAACAGAAAGATATCATGACAGGGATGAGTCAATACATATCAGTTATATCAGTCAATGTAAATGGTCTCAACTCACCAATAAAAAGAAACAGACTAGCAGAGTGGGTTAAGAAACAAAACCCAACAATATGCTGTGTACAAGAAACACATTTCACTCAAAAGGAAATTCACAGACTAAAAATCAAAGGCTGGAAAACAATACTGCATGCAACATGAACCCAGAAAAAAGCGGGGGCAGCTAGTATGTTTGCAAGACAATACGAACTTCAAACTGAAAATGATCAAAACAGATAAAGAAGACCACTAAATACTTCTTAGGGGAAAACTTCAAGAGGAAGAGATTACAATCATAAATATATAGGCACCAAATATGGGAGCACCCAACTATGTAAGACAATTCTTAATAGACATGAAAAACCAAATAAACAATAATACAGTTATAACAGGGACCTGAACACCCCATTGTCACAGAGAGACAGATCAACCAAACAAAAAATCAGCAAAGAAATAGCAGAACTGAATCAAACTTCTGAACAAATGGACCTAGTACATGTGTACCAAGTAGTCCACCCATCGACATCAGAATACACATTCTTCTCAGCTGCACATGGGCTATTCTCTAAAATAGATCATATACTAGCCCACAGAAGGTGCTTAAGTAAATGCAAAGGAACTGAAATAATTCCATGCATACTATCTGACCATAGCACAGTAAATTTGGAAATGAATGACAAAAAAACCTACAAGCACTCCATAAACACATGGAAATCAAATAACACTCTTCTAAACAACCAATTGGCCACAGAAGCAATTGAAGAAGAAATTAAACAATATCTACAATTGAATGAAAATGCAAATACAAATTACCAGAACCATTGGGACAAAGTGAAAGGAGTCCTCAGAGGGAAATTTATAGCACTAAACTCCCACATTAGAAAAACGGAAAGAACACACATAAACAACCTAAGGCCGCATCTCAAACTTCTTGAAAAAGAAGAGCAAGTCAAGTTCAAAGCCCAAGGAAGGGAGGAAATTATCAAGATCAGAGCAGAAATTAATGCAACTGAAACTAAGAAAACAATACAAAGAATTAATGAATTGAAGAGCTGAATCTTTGAAAGAGTAAATAAAATTGATAAACCCATAATCAATCACATCAAAAAGAGGAAAGAAAAACTCAGATTCATGCAATAAGAAATGAAAAGGGTGCAATCACTACAGACCCGGTGGAAACACAGAAGATCATCAACACCTACTTCGAAAACATTTATTCACATAGATTCGATAGCACAGAAGAAATGGACAGATTCCCAGAAACCTATGAATTACTAAAGCTGAATCAAGAAGATGTAAAACTGATGAATAACCAAATCTCAGCTAATGAAATTGAGAATATAATTAGAACCCTACCAATAAAGAAAACTCCGGGTCCTGATGGATTCACCAGCGAATTCTACAAGAAATTTAAGGAAGACTTAATAACAACATTCCTCAAACTCTTCAATGAAATTGAAAGGGAAGCAAGTCTCCCTAACTCATTCCTGGAAACAAGTATTACCCTAATAACAAAACCAGAGAAAGACCCAACCAAAAAAGAAAATTACAGGCCAATCTCCCTAATGAATATAGACACAAAAATCCTCAATAAAATGCTGGCAAATAGAAAACAACAAGTTGTGAGAAAGATTATACACCATGATCAAGTGGAATTCATCCCAGGAATGTAGGGATGGTTCAACATACTCAAAAAATAAACGTAAAAAACTATATCAACAGGGCCAACAACAAAAACCACTTGATCATCTCAATAGATGCAGAAAAAGCTTTCGGAAAAATCCAACATCCATTCATGATAAAAACCCTACAGAAAATCAGAATAGATGGTCTCTACCTCAACCTGATGACAGCCATATATCACAAACGAGCAGTCAACATTTTACTAAATCAACAAAAACAGAATACTTTCAGCCTAAAATCAGGAACAAGACAAGGATGTCCATTATCACCACTCCTATTCAATATAGTTCTGAAAATATTAGCCAGAGCAATTAGACAAGAGAAAGAAATAAAGGGAATAAGGATAGGAAAGGAAGAAGTGAAATTATCATTATTTGCAGACGATATGGTACTCTACATAGAAGACCCCAAAAAACCCATCAGAAGACTTCTAGAAGCAATAATCAAATTCAGTAATGTAGCTGGATACAAGGTGAACACTCAAAAATCAATAGCATTCCTGTACACAAACAGCAAAGTCACTGAGAGAGAAATAAGGGAAACCACACCCTTCACTATAACATCAAAAAAATGAAATACTTAGGAATCAATCTAACAAAGAAAGTAAAATATCTATACCGTGAAAATTACATTACTCTAAAGAAGAAAATCGAAGAAGATTTCAGAAAATGGAAAGATTCCCTCTTCATGGATAGGAAGAACAAACATCATGAAAATAGCCATTCTCCCAAAGTTATTATACAGATTTATTGCAATTCCAATCAAAATACCATGCGCCTGCCTTACACAACTTGAGACAACATTCCTGAAATTCATCTGGAACCAGAAAAGACCTAGAATAGAGAAAGTAATTCTGGGCCACAAAGGGAAGGCAGGGGGCATCACAATTCCCAACTTGAAACTACACTACAAAGCCACTGTAATAAAATCAGCATGGTACTTAAATCAAAACAGATGTGAAGATCAACAGAACAGATTAGAAGATACAGCCACAACTACAAACACACTTAGCCACCTCATCTTTGACAAAGGGGCAAAACACGTACATTGGAAGAAAGATAGACTCTTTAGCAAATGGTGCTGGAAAAACTGGCTTTCTATATGCTGTAAACTAAAAGTAGATCCATGTCTATCACCATGCACTAAAATAAAGTCAAAATGGATCAAAGATCTGAATACCAAAACAGAGACACTAAACTTACTAGAAGAAAGAGTAAGTAAAAATCTTGATGACATAGGAGTAGGCAGAGAGTTCATGAACAAAAATCAAATTTCATGGGAAACACTTCCCAGAATCAACAACTGGGATCTCATCTTACTAAAAAGTTTTTGCATGTCAAAGGAAATCTCCAACAAAGTAAAAAGAAACCCCACGAATTGGGAAAATATCTTAGCCAATTGTCCATCAGACAAAGGACTTCTATCTAAAACATATAAAGAATTTAAAAAAATCAGGCCCCTAAAATTCAAGGACACAATCCAAAAATGGGCATCTGAGATGAATACACACTTCTCAGAGAAAGAAATACAAATGGCAAATAAATATATGAAAAAATGTTCAACATCAATGGTCATTAGGGAAATGCAAATTAAAACAACGCTGAGATTCCATCTCACTCCAGAAAGAATGGCCAAGTTTAAAAAATCAAGCAACAACAAATGCTGGAGGGGTTGTGGGGAGAAAGGAACTCTTCTCCACTGTTGGTGGGAGTGTAGACTGGTGCAACCACTGTGAAAGTCAATGTGGAGATTCCTCAAGAAGCTAGGATTAGAGATCCCATTTGACCCAGCTATTCCACTTCTAGGTATTTTCCCAGAACAATTGAAAACATCCTACCACAGTGATATCTGTGCACCCGTGTTTATAGCAACTTAATTTGTAATAGCCAGATTTTGGAAACAACCCAAGTGCCCATCAATCAACAAATGGATAAAAAAAGATGTGGTATTTTTATACAATGGAATACTAATCAGCTATCAAGAAAGATTGCATTGAGACTTTTATAAGTAAATGGTCACGACTTGAGACCATACTCATAAGTGAGATAAATCAAACTCACATGTGTATATACCATATTGTCTCCCTAGTGTAAGAAACTGAAAAAGTATATATGATCCAAAATCTACAATAAATACTATGTAAGTGTAAAAAAATAGCTCGAAGAGCAAAAGTAATTGGGAAGGAAAAAAGGGAAAAGAGGGAAGGGAAAAGGAACAAGATATAAATCTGTATACATGTATATGTAAGATAACGAAAACAAATATACTGCTGAATGTATTAGTTATTGAGAAAGAATGGTTAATACTCGTATGATTAGATCAATTTTAATTGTCTATATCTGTTAATGTAAACAACCATGTTGAAGGTAACGATATGCAATATTGCAACCATTGTCAAGTTTCTATCATCCTATTTTGTAAACCTAGAATGTTACTGTTGTGCATTTGCTCTAGTCGTTTTTCTATTTTGCTTTTTGTCTTTCATATATGTGTCTTTTTTCTCTTAAATAAAAAGAAAACAAAATAAGCAAAAGAAATTCATAAAGAAGAATAAAACTACATAATTTCCAGTTTCCAAATTTACTACTGAGTAAATACACAAGGAGTATGGGACTGAAATAAGGGTAGGTACATAAATTAATGGAATAAGCCCATCATTTGTGGTAAACTTGTTTTGACCAGAGTAAAGACATTCCACACCATGAGTCACTAGGGAAAGGTGACCAAAATGTACAATGAGAATTCATGTCACATCTACTAAGAATCTTATAATTTAAAAAAATTAAAGAGAATGTGGAACAATTGAAATTTGCATACATTGCTGCTAAATTGTAAAAATGTTGCAACCACTATGTAAAATAGTTTGGAAGTTCCTTGAAAACTAAACAAAACAAAGTATAAGTAATTACAAATTTCCTTTACAGGTGTATAACCAAGAAATTGAAAAAAAAAGTTGTTGCATAATATTTTAAAAGGTCAGTATGGCAAATTGTATATTATGTGATGTTTACCACAATGTTGAACAATGTGGTAAATATTTTTTTCATGAGATTCAGAATTTTTGCTTTCATTTAGGATTCCCTTCATTCCTAAAAGCTTTTGATTAATATCAAGAATTCTGAGAAAGTTGATTCTGGCAGTTTTTCGTGGCCAAAAGGGGCTAACTGCAGAAATAATAAGGAATCACCAAAGACTTAAAACATTCCCATTCACACTCACACACTTACAAGCACACACACACACACACACACACACACACACACAATTATTGTCAGGTGGTTCTGGAAGTTGGGTGACAGAAAGAAATTAAACATACAAGTATTCTGATGTGAAATAGTTATGTCTGTTGCCTGCCTAGCAGAATCCTATTCAGCCTAATATAATTTTAATGAGATGCTGAAAGGTAAAAATTCTGTATATAAGTGATTTTATGGGATACATTCTATCTATGTCCTCAGTAAGAAGTTAATTGAAGAAAGAAGTATTTTGACAGTGACGGGAAATAAGCAACATATATGTCTGCAGGAATGTAACAACCACCAATTTATCTGAGATTTCAACATTTGAAAACATTTGAGACTTATTATGTCTTCTACTTTATTCAGTTTTCCTTATGTTTTGTTAAAGGTCACTTGGTATATTTTATTAGATTAGATTTTTACAGAAACTGAGAAATGCATAGTAAAGATGGAGGGCCTGCTAGTAATGTTGAATTCTTGACGTATTTATTGTGAATGCCCCAATAACAAGTTCCGTTACTTTGGTGTGTGACAAAACAGTACTTCCACAAAGATTTTATTAATTTTTTCCTAAATAAACAGATTTAATTATTTATTTTCTTCTCCTCACCTGGCAAATATTTATTTACAGACTGTGAGGTTTTATGTCCTTACAACCCAAAAAGATATTTATGACATAGTCTTCTAAATGCTTGGTTTTCACCCCATAGATAACAGGGTTCAAAGTAGGAAGCAGGAGTGGGTAAATATTGGCAAACAATGTGGCAAAATGGAGGGATGAGTAAACCCCAAAGCAATGAAAAAAAAACAAAAGAAGGTTGGGTTATGCATGGAAATAATGGTACAGATATGGATAGTGCAGGTATTGAAGGTCTTCTGGTGAGGGCCTGCTGAGAAGATGACCACTGCCTAGTGGGACAAGTGTAGAAGACTTTGCTGTGCAGAATGTCAAATTCTTGGCTAAGCAAGGAAACAATTTGATCATGGATAGCACTAACATTCACATCACCACAGGATGTCTAAGTATGCTGCTTGGATATTAAATTAGGGAAAATTAGATGGGTATCAAAACTTTGCAAAACTAATTTTTAAAACATTGATAATTTTTTAAAATCATATTTTAATTTTATGTCTATTTCCAAAAGATAATGAAATTAGGATGTTTTAAATTATTACCATGGGGGTGGCGTCACCCTGGGGTACACTCTGCCTAGCTCCCTGGGACCAGGAGGCCTTGGTCCCCACCCAGTTTAGGTGAAGGTTCCACCCGCACGCCCCAGGAGGCCGCCTTCCCTTGCCCCACGCAGGACCCAGCTTTACTGGGTCCCACAATTCAGCGTGACCCAAGAATCAGTGTGACCCTCAGGGGAACGCCCGGCCAGCCTCACAGGACACAGAGCCAAATAGGTTCTAGAAGAAACTGACAAAACAAAACACCAAGAGGCAGTCTCAGTCCCCCAGCCCACAAAGAACAAACCCAAGAGACACTGAAATGGAAGGCAGTGGGAGTCACACAAATGGACTTTCTGAAATGATAGAAAATGCAATAAAGAAACAGCTTGATGAAGCTATAGAGAAATTCAAATCAGAAATATTCTCTCAGCTAAAAAATGAAATGAGAATCATTACTGAAGAAATGTTGTATGTATCTAAAGAAGAACAAGATAAAAATAGAAAAACTTAAGAAAATGATCAAAACCTTGAATGAACAATATAAGACACAAACAGAATGCATGAAATAGATGCAAAGGGAAATGCAGGAAATGAAAAACTCCATGGTAAGTTTGAAAAACCGCTTAGATGAAGCTGAAGATAGAAACTCAAATCTTCAAGACAGCATGGGAGATAATGGCCACAGAAGAAAAGATCTCCTAAAAATACTAAGGAACCAAGAAACAACAATTCCACAGCTGCAAGACAATGCCAAGAGAAATAACATAAGATTAATAGGCATAAATGAAAAAGCAGGGGTCAATACTAATGACCTGTGAAGACTATTCACAGAAATAATAGCAGAAAGCTTTCCAAACATGGGAAGAAAATCTGAAATACAGGTAACTGAGGCATACAGAACCCCAATTAACTGTAACCAAAATAAATCCTCACCCAGACATATAATAATAATGGTATCAGAAATACAGCACAAGAACAAAATACTAAAAGCTGTCAGAGAAAAGAAACAGATGACCTATGAAGGAAAGCCTATCAGAATCACGGCAGACTTCTCAACACAAACCTTTACATCAAGAAGAGCTTGGAGGGAAGTATTTCAAATTCTGAAAGAAAATAACTTTCAACCCAGATTGATGTACCCTGCAAAACTATCCTTAAAAATTGATGGAGAAATACTTTCATGACAAAAAACAACTGAAGAAATTTATGGCCACCAAACCAACACTACAAAGAGTACTGAAAGACACTCTAGAAAGAGACAAAGACAGCTACAATCCTAAGAACAACAACCAAAGGAAACCATTAAGCAGGGCAAATAATTAAATAGAAATGTAGAAAACCAACAACAGAAAGATATCATGACAGGGATGACCCAGTACACATAAGTTATATCAATCAATGTAAATGGTCTCAACTCACCAATAAAAAGAAACAGACTAGCAGAGTGGGTTAAGAAACAAAACCCAACAATATGCTGTGTACAAGAAACACATTTCACTCAAAAGGAAATTCACAGACTAAAACTCAAAGGCTAGAAAACAATACTGCATGCAACAGGAACCCAGAAAAAAGCAGGGGTAGCTATTATGTTTGCAGATGATGTAAACTTCAAACCGAGAATGATCAAACAATTTAAAGAAGGTCACTACATACTTGTGAGGGGAAAACTTCAAGAGGAAAAGATTACAATCATAAATATATAGGCACCAAATATGGGAGCACCCAACTATGTAAGACAATTCTTAATAGACATGAAAAACCAAATAAACAATAATACAGTTATAACAGGGGACCTTAACACCCCACTGTCACAGAGAGATAGATCAACCAAACAAAAAATCAGCAAAGAAATAGCAGAACTGAATCAAGCTTGTGAACAAATGGACCTAGTAGATGTTTACCGAGTATTACACACATCCATATCAGAATACACATTCTTGTCAGCTTCACATGGGTCATTCTCTAAAATAGATCATATACTGGTCCACAAAACAAGCTTACATAAATGCAAACGAGCTGGAATAATTCCATGCATATTATCTGACCACAGCGAGTAAAATTGGAAATAAATGACAGAAAACCCCATAATAACGGCATAACCACATGGAAATTAAATAATACCCTGCTAAATAACCAATGGGTCACAGAAGAAGTTAAAGAAGAAATTAAACAATATCTACAATTGAATGAAAATGCAATTACAAATTATCAGAACCTGTGGGATACAATAAAATCAATCCTCAGAAGGAAATTTATAGCACTAAACTCTCATATCAGAAAAACGGAAAGAACACACATAAACAACCTAAGGCCGCATCTCAAACTTCTTGAAAAAGAAGAGCGAGTCAAGATCAAAGCCCAAAGAAGGGAGGAAATTATCAAGATCAGAGCAGAAATTAATGCAATTGAAACTAAGAAAACAATACAAAGAATTAATGAATCGAAGAGTTGGTTCTTTGAAAGAGTAAATAAAATTGATAAACCCCTAGCCAACCGTATCAAAAGGGGAAAGAAAAAACTCAGATTCATGCAATAAGAAATAAAAAGGGTGCAATCACTACAGATCCTGTGGAAATACAGAAGATCATCAACACTTGCTTCGAAAAACTTTACTCACATAGATTCAATAACACAGAAGAAATGGACAGATTCCTAGAAACCTATGAATTACCAAAGCTGAATCAAGAAGACCTAAAGCTACTGAATAACCCAATTAAAGCTAATGAAATTGAAAATGTAATTAAGACCTTACCAACAAAGAAAAGCCGGGCCCTGATGGATTCACTGCTGAATTCTACAAGAAATTCAGGGAAGACTTAATGCCAACACTCCTCAAACTCTTCAATGAAATTGAAAGGGAAGCAAGTCTCCCTAACTCATTCCTGGGAACAAGTATTACCCTAATAACAAAACCAGAGCAAGACCCAACCAAAAAAGAAAATTACAGGCCAATCTCCCTAATGAATATAGACACAAAAATCCTCAAAGAAATACTGAAAATAGAATACAGCAAGTTATCAGAAAGATTCTACACCATGATCAAGTGGTATTCATCCCAGAAATGCAGGGATGGTTCAACATACAGAAATCAATACATGTAATACACCATATCAACAGGGCCAAGGACAAGAACGACATGACCATCTCAATAAATGCAGAAAAAGCTTTCGAAAAAATCCAACACCCATTCTTGATAAAAAGCCCTACAGAAAATCAGAATAGATGGTCTCTACCTCCACCTGATAAAAGCCATATATCATAAACTAACAGCCTACATCTTACTAAATGGTGGAAAACTGAAAACCTTCAACCTAAAATCAGGAACAAGACAAGGATGTCCATTATCACCACTCCTATTCAATATAGTTCTGGAAATATTAGCCAGAGCAATTAGACAAGAGAAAGAAATAAAGGGAATAAGGATAGGAAAGGAAGAAGTGAAATTATCATTATTTGCAGACGATATGGTACTCTACATAGAAGACCCCAAAAAACCCATCAGAAGACTTCTAGAAGCAATAATCAAATTCAGTAATGTAGCTGGATACAAGGTGAACACTCAAAAATCAATAGCATTCCTGTACACAAACAGCAAAGTCACTGAGAGAGAAATTAGGGAAACCACACCCTTCACTATAACATCCAAAAAAATGAAATACTTAGGAATAAATCTAACAAAGAAAGTAAAATATCTATACAGTGAAAATTACATTACTCTAAAGAAGAAAATTGAAGAAGATTTCAGAAAATGGAAAGATATTCCCTCTTTATAGATAGGAAGAATAAACATCGTGAAAATGGCCATTCTCCCAAAATTATTATACAGATTTAATGCAATCCCAATCAAAATACCACTTGCCTACCTCACAGAGATAGAGAAAGCATTTCTGAAATTCATCTGGAACCAGAAAAGACCTAGAATAGCAAAGGCAATTCTGGGCAACAAAGGGAAGGCAGGAGGCATCACAATCCCTGACTTGAAACTATACTACAAAGCTACTGTGATAAAATCAGCATGGTACTGGAATCAAAACAGACCTGAAGATCAATGGAATAGATTAAAAGATACAGCCACAACTACAAACACACTTAGCCACCTCATATTTGACAAAGGGGCCAAACATGTACATTGGAAGAAAGACAGCTGCTTTAACAAATGGTGCTGGAAAAACTGGCTTTCTATATGCCATAAACTAAAACTAGATCCATGCCTATCACCATGCACTAAAATAAAGTCAAAATGGATCAAAGATGTGAATATAAAAACGGAGACACTAAATTTACTAGAAGACAGAGTAGGTAAAAAACCTCGATGATATAGGAGTAGGCAGAGAATTCATGAACAAAAATCAGATTGCATGGGAAACACTTCCCAGAATCAACACCTGGGATCTCATCCTACTAAAAAGTTTTTGCATGTCCAAGGAAATCTCCAACAGAGTGAAAAGAAAACCCACAAACTGGCAAAATATCTTAGCCAATCGTCCATCAGACAAAGGACTTCTACCTAAAACATATAAAGAATTGAAAGAAATCAGGCCCCTAAAATTCAAAGACCCAATCCAAAAGTGGGCATCTGAGATGAATACACACTTCTCAGAGAAAGAAATACAAATGGCAAATAAATATATGAAAAAATGTTCAACATCAATGGTCATTCGGGAAATGCAAATTAAAACAATGCTGAGATTCCATCTCACTCCAGAAAGAATGGCCAAGATTAAAAAATCAACCAACAACAAATGCTGGAGGGGCTGTGGAGAAAATGGAACTCTTCTCCACTGTTGTTTGGAGTGTAGACTGGTGCAGCCACTGTGAAAGTCAGTGTGGATATTCTTCAAGAAGCTAAGATTAGAGGTCCCATTCAACCCAGCTATCCCTCTTCTGGGCATTTTCCCAGAAGAATTGAAAACATCATACCACAGTGACATCTGTGTACCCATGTTCATAGCAACCCAATTCGTAATAGCTAGATTTTGGTAATAACCCAAGTGCCCATCAATCAAAGAATGGATAAAAAGGATGTGGTGTTTTTATACAATGGAGTACTACTCAGCTATTAAGAAAGATTGCATTGAGACTTTTTTAAGTAAATGGTCACAACTCATAAGTGGGATAAATCAAACCCACATGTGTAAATACCGTATTGTCTCTCTAGTGTAAGAAATGGAAAAGTATATATGATCCAAAATCTATAATAAATACTGTGTAAGGGTAAAAATCAGCAAAAGTAATTGGGAAGGGAAAAGGCAGAAAGAGAAAGATAAAGAGGAAAAGATATAAATCTGTATATATGTATATGTATGATAACTAAAATGAACACACTGCTGAATGTATTCGTTATTGAGAAAGAACAATTAATACTCACATGATTAGATCAATTTTACATGTCTATATCTGTTAAGGTAATTAACCATTTTAAAGATAACGATATGCAATATTACAACCATTGTCAAATTTCTATCATCCGGTTTTGTAAACCTGCAGTGTTACTGTTGTGTATTTACTCTAGTCATTTGTTTTTCTCTTTTGCTTGTTGTCTTTGTTATATATGTCTTTTTTTTTTCTTTTTTTCTTCGCTTAAATAAAAAAAAGAAAAGAAAAGAAATGTCACATCCCTGAAATACCTAAAAAAATAAATAAACAAATAAATATATTATTAATATGTGAAAGGGGATTCTGGGAAGATGGTGGAACAGTAAGCAGCAGAGTAAATAGACTCTCTGAGAGATGCAGTCCGTATGCTGGAATATAGCATCATGGGGAAGACAAGAAAGAAGGAAGTGGGTCCCCTGGACCCAGGAAGAATCTAAAGTGAGCATTGAAGCCCACAGAAAGAGTAAAAAGGAAAACTTAAGTGAAGAAGAAGGCGGTAGCTGGCAGCACCTTTACCCGCAACCAGACCTACTGTATAACAGGAGCTGCTAGAACCTGGGGACACATGATCAAGGTGACAATGTGGTGGCATGGACCCTGGAGGTCTCTGCAGAGAGAGGCAGCATTGGAGGAGAGTGGCAGTGGACAAGGGGAGCAGACCTGGAAGACTGAACTGGATGATAGTGAATGCAGTG
>RJWM01032072.1:0-21794 GCA_004363535.1 Dasyprocta punctata | reverse complement strand
GCTTCCACGTTGGCTATCGAGAAAGAAAATTTTCTTTTATTCCCTTTCTTTTGAACCAAAAAGTGAAATGTAACTTGTCCATTTTTGATTTCTAGTTACATTATTCAGCCCCCAACACTCATTCCATTTTTGTCTGAAACGAAGACCATATATTCAAAAGCATACTGGATTAGAACTTTGGGTGGGTCAGAGACTTTGACACCCCACTACTCTGTCTATGTGAGGGAATACTCAGGGTGCTTCCCCTGTTGATCTCAATAACCTCGAAGATCAAACTCTTCACTCTCAAACTACTTTGTATAAGATTGAGACTTTTCCCTAATTTGTCTGTGTTCTCAGTTGCTGTATCCAGCTTCAGCTGCTCCCTATACTGATGGTGTGGCTAAGGTTGCATGTCCCTTTGGACATTTCTCCACCTCCATGAACACAAAAGCCACTTCTCTCAAGGATAACAGAAGATTTTGCACCATTGGTAATGTATGTATTCATTAGTCACCTTCAACATGTGTCTTGTTTCTGAATTTCTAACCTGCATTCCACCTGATGGATTTTGTGTGATATGCCAGAGATATTAATCTATTACAGTTTTATTTTTCCTTCAGAATGGAATCCGATCTTGAATGCTCATTTTTTAAATTGTATTTTTGAGAAGGTGTGCAAATATAACTTGGGATACGGAACAAGAGAACCAATGAGCCCATTCTGATATCGCTTCAGCAATGAATTGCAAAACAGCATCTAAATTCCCATGTGAGATGTACATATTGATGGAGAATATTTGTTTGATGATCAAAAGGTGATCTATACATTTGGAAAAAGCAGCCTCATTTCAGATGTTTTTAAAGTTTATGGAAAACAAAATTTCAAAGCAAAATAATAATGGAGAAACACTAGTTAACACATTGCATATTATCTTCAAATTAGTCATTCAGAGTATAAGATATGCTCATAAAATCTTCTCCAAATGACATTTGCACACACTGTTCTTTTCAATGAACTAAGAGAAATTGGTAGTATAATGATCTTGTATTTGATTTTCTTTTCCTTTCCTACCCTCCCTGTTTGCACCTTCATTCAACTTTCCTTTTGAGCAATTTCTTCCCATTTCACAGTGTCTGTTGCACATTATGAGCTGTATCTTTCTGTTTCTCATACCTGGGAGCCAATATGATGTTTACACCTGTGAATGTGATTTATTTTACTTATGAGTATGTTCTCAAATTGCATCCATTTCTCTATAAATGTGTAACGTCTATCCTTCTTTATGACTGAATAGTATTCCATTGCATAAAAAGATCACATCTTTATAATCCATTCCTTTGTTGATGGGCATTTGTGTTGTTTCCAAGATTTACATATTACCAGTTGTGCTGCTATAAACATGGGTGTACATCTACTTCTGTGGTATGATGCTTTCAATCCTTCTGTATTGATACCCCGAAGGGAAATACCTAGTAGAATGTGACCCTTAATACTAGTTTTCTGATGGATCTCCATAGTGATTTCCGCAGCGGTTGGACCAACCTACACTTCCACCAATGTTGGAAAAGTGTTCCTTTTTCCACACTGTCCTTCCACCAATTGTTATTGGTTGATTTCATGATGATAGCCATTCTTTCTAGAGTATGATAGAATCTCAGTGATTTTTAATTTGTGTCTCTTGAAGGACTAATATGTTGAACATTTTATTATATATTTGCCATTTGTATTTGTTCATCTGAAAAGTGTGTGTTTATGTCAGATGCCCATTGTAAATTTTTTTCCACTATGTGGGGGTTTTTTTGTTTTTGGTACTGGGAATTGAACTTACAACCTTGCACTTGCCAGACAGGCACTTATGCTGCTGAGCTAAATCCTTGGCCCTGTGCTCTTTAACACAAGGCAAATCACTCTGTTGGTGATTTGCCTTGTGTTAAAGCTTTGTCAACACCCAGTTGTTGATTCTTTGTTGTATTTCCTATGCAGTGTTGGTTTTGTTCTTGAAGTCTCTGCTTAGCAACTATGTGTTGAAGATTTGTGGCTAATTTCTCTTCCATTAGATTTAGTGTTTCTGTGTTTTTTTGTTTGTTTGTTTATATCTATATCTATATATAGAGATAAATAGAGATATATATAGAGAGAGTTAAATCTTTTTTCTTTTCTTTTTTTTCCTTTTGATATGAGGGATCAAACTCACAAACTTGCGCCTGCTAGGCAGGTGTTTAAACCACTGAGCTAAATTCCCAGGCCTACTTTTTGAGATTGTCTCACAATGCAGTTCAGGTTGGTTTTGAACTCACTTTGTAGCCCAGGCTGGTCTCGAACTCGCAGTGATCCTTCTGCCTCAGCCTCCTGAGTGCTGGGATTATAGGCATGCACCACCGTGCCCGGCTTCTATTTTTTCTTTTTGAGACAAGAGCCCGCTATGTAGTACAGGCTGGTCTTGAACTCACTATGTAGCCCAGACTGGCCTCTAACTCAAAATGACCCTCCTGCCTCAGACTCCTGATGCAATTATAGGTGTGCCCTGTTCAAATATTTAGATCTTTGATCCATTTTAACTTTAGCTTACTGCATGTTGATAGACTAGAGTCTAATTTTAGTGTTCGGTCAGTTTTACAAGCACCATTTATTAAACGTAATCTTTCTTCCAGTGAACTTGTTCTGCCCCTTTGTTAAGAATAAGTTAGCTAGCTGGGCGTGGTGGCGCATGCCTTTAATCCCAGCACTCGGGAGGCTGTGGTAGGCGGAGCGTTGTGAGTTCGAGGCCGGCTTGGGTACAACGCGAGCGCGCGAGTGCAAGGCCGGCCTGAGCTACATAGTGTGACCCTGCCTCAAAAAACCAGGGCAGGGAGTTTGGCTCAGTGGCTTAAGCGCCTGCCCTGGCAGGCGCAAGGCTGTGAGTTCAATCCCCGGTGCCGCAAAAAAAAAAAAAAAAAAAAAAAAGAGTAAGTTAACTGAGTATGTTTCAAGTTGTATCTGATTTTCTAATCAGTACTACTGATTGTTCAATCTGTTCAGTACCATGATGATTTTGTTACAGTACTTTGTAGTAGAATTTCAAGTAAGGAATTGTGATGTCCCCTGCTTTGCTTTGGTTGCCCAGAAATGCTTTCGCTATTCTAGGTCTCTTTTGTTTCCAAGTGAAATTTCAGATTAGTTTCTCTAGTTCTGTGGGATATATTAGGGATATTTTTGATTAGGATTACATTTAATCTGTAAAACAATTTTTTTTTTTTTTTTGTAGCAGGGATCAAACTCACAACTCATGGCTGCCAAGTAGGCACTTAGGCCACTGAGCTAAATCCCCAACCCTATTTTTTGAGACAGGGTCCCACTATGCAGTTTAGGCTATGCTTGATCTCACTTTGTAGCCCAGGCTGGTCTTGAACTCACAATGATCCTCCTACCTCAGCCTCTCGTGCTGGGATTAAAGACATGCACCACCACGAATACTAACATTTTAACTTCTTCCTTTCCTATTCTTTTTCCTTTCTCACACACACACTGTCTCTCCCCGTCTCTTCTCTTTCTCTGTCTCTCTACTGTGCTCTCTCTCTCTCCGTCTCTCTGTCTCTGTCTCGCTCTCTTGACTTCTTTGTCTCTCCCAGTCCCCGCTCCCCACCTTGTTTAATTGCTTTGGGTCATATCTCATGATCTATATTAAAAAGAACTGGTAATAGAAGGCATCCTTGTCTTGTTCCTGATTTTAAAGTGAAAGCTTTCAGCTTTTGACCATGCAATATGATGTTTCCTGTTGGTTTGTCATAGATGGCTTTTATCAGATAGAGATGAAGATAATCTAACCCAATTTTCTGTATGGTTTTTTATCATGAATGGGTGTTGGGTTTTGTCAAATGTTGTTCTGTGTTTATTGAGATGATCATATGAATTCTTGACTCTGTTAATATGGTTATTTCATTTATTGATTTGCATATGTTGAACCATCCCTGCATCCCTGGGATGAACCCCATTTGGTCAGGCTGTATATCTTCTTGATGATTTGCTGCATTCTATTTGACAGTGTCTTCCTGAAGATTCTTACATCTATGTTCATTAGGAAGAGTGGCCTGTGTTTTTGTTTTTTGTTTGTTTTTTGTACCAGGGATTGAACTCACAACCTCATGCCTGCCAGGCAAGCGCTTATGCCACTGAACCCCCGGCCCTGGTTTTGTTTTTTGATTGGGTCTCTCTCTGGTTTGGGTATCAGCCTAATAGTTGCTTCCAGGATTACTTTCCTTTCAATTTCATTAAAGTGTTTCAGCATTAGTGGCATTAATTCTTGTCTAAATTTGTTGCAGAAATCAACAATGAATCTATCAGGACCTGTGCTTGCCTTTTTGGGCAACTTTTTACATTTTCAATTTCATTGACTGATACCAGGTTATCTGGAATTTTTATATCCTTTTGAATCACTTTTGGCAATTCATGTGTGTCTAGGAATCTGACCCATTCTTTTGTGTTTTCCATCTTACTACAAGTTTTCAAAGTAGGTATTGGTGATCTGGATTTCTGCAGGATCCATTGTGATTTCCCCCTTTTCATTTCTAGTTGCTTAATTTTGAATCTTTTCTACATTTTTGATGAGATTGCTTAAGGGATTATCAATTGGTTTTAACTTTTCAAAAAACCAAATCCTTGATTTATTAACTCATTCTATTGTTTTTTAGTCCCAATTGCATTAATTTCTGCTCTCATTTTATATTTTCTTCTTTTCTGTAAGGTTTGTGTTTGATTTTTTTTTTTTTTTTTTTTTTTTCAGCACCAGGGATAAAACTCACAACCTTGAGTCTGCCAGACAGGTGCTTAAGCCGCTGAGCCAAATTTCCGGGCTCTTTTTTTTTTGAGGCAGGGTTGCACTATGTAGCTCAGGCCAGCCTGGCGCTCGCATTGTAGCCCAAGCCGGCCTTGAACTCACAATGCTCCTTCTACCTCAGCCTCCTGAGTACTGGGATTAAAGGCGTGCGCCACCACGCCCGGCTTGATTTGTTTTTTTCCTAGAAGTTTGAGGTTCAACACAGGTTATTTGTTTGAGGTTGTTCTCTTTTCCTGATGTGGAAGTTCATCACTATAAATTTCCCTTACAGGACTGCTTTCATTGTGTCCCATCACTTCTGCTATGTTGCTTCAGCATTATCATTTGATAAAGATACTGCCTAATTTCTTCTTTGATTTCCTCTGTGATCCACTGATTTGTTCAGGAGGGTGTCAGTTAATTTCTATATGTTTGTAGTTTTTGCTATTTCTTTTGCTGTTGATTTCCAATTTCATTATAGTACAGTAAGATAATATGCATAAGACGATTTGAATTCTTCTGCTTTTATTTAAGCATATTTTATGGCTCATATGTGGTGAGAACATCCCATATGCAGCTGAAAACAATGTGCTTTCTGATGTGGGATCAAACACTGTGTGGACATCTACTAAGTCCATTTTTCCACAGGCTTCATTTAATTCTGATATTTCTTTGTTTATTTTATTATTTATTTATTTGTTTATTTATTTTTGTCTTTTTGAGACAGGGTCATGCTATGCAGTTCAGGCTGGCCTTGAGCCCACTTTGTAGTCCAGGCTGGTCTCGAACTCGCAGTGGTCCTCCTGCCTCAGCCTCCCAAGTGCTGGGATTACAGGCATGCGCCACCACGCCCGGCTTTCTTTGTTGGTTTTTTACATAGTTAATCTATCTCATTGGGAAGAGAGTGGGGTATTAAGGTCCCCCAGTACAGTTGTGTTAGTGCTTATTGGTCTTTTCATGTCTGTTAATATTTATGTTACGTATTTGGAAGCATCAGTGTTTGCTGCATATATACTTACGATTTTTAACACTTATTTTTGTATTTTTCTATTAACAGATATGTAGTAATTTTCACATGCCATTGATTTTCAATTTCATTGCACATTTCTTTGTCATGAAAATAATCATATTTCTGCATTCATCTTTTTTATTTTTTTGGTACTGGGAATTGAACTCACAACCTCATGCCTGTCAGGCAGGCGCTTAGGCCACTGAGCTAAGTCCCGGTCCTTTTTTTGAGACAGGGTCTCACTATTCAGTTTGGGCTGGCTTTGAACTCACTTTGTAGCCCAGGCTGGTCTCAAACTCACAATGTTCCTCCTGCTTTAGCCTCCCAAGTGCTGGTATTACAGGCGTGTGCCACCATGCCCGGCTTTCTCCACTGAATTTTGATTTTTTTCTGTTTTTTTTTTTTTTTTGGTACCGGGGATCGAACTCACAGCCTCATGCCTGCCTGGCAGGCGCTTATGCCACTGAGCTAAACTCCTGGCCCCATCTCCACTGATTCTGAAAGACAACTTTATGGGGTACATCAATCTTGGATGAAGCTTGTTTTCTTTTGGGGCTTAAAATACCTCACTCACAGCTCTCCTTGATTTGAAGGTTTGTGTTGAGAAGTCTGTTGTGATTCTGATGTGCTTTCTTTTATAAGTATTTGTTTGTCATCTATAGACATTTTTACCATTCTGTTTCTGTGCTGGATTTCTTATATGGCTTGATTATTGTATGCCTGTGTGTAGATGTAATTTGGTCATGGCTATATGGAGTTATATGTGTTTCATTTATTTGTACATCAAACTCTTTATCTATGTTTGGGAAATTTTCCACCATTGTTTTTTTTTTTAAGGCAGGTTTTCACTATATGGTTCAGGCTGGCCTTAAACTCACTTTGTAGCCCAGGCTGGCCTCGAACTCACAGCAATTCTCCTGCCTCAGCCTCCCGAGTGCTGGGATTACAGGTGTGCACCACTGCGCCTCGCTTCCCACCATTATTTCTGTAAAGAGGTTTTTTATGACTTTTTTGCTGTCTCCAGCTTTGTGACTGACTCTAATCCATCTTGTGTTGTTCTTTGCTTCACCTTGTGGCTGTTGGATTGAGTTTTTTTTTTTTTTATGGTCTTTCTTTTTTTTAAAGATATATTTCTTTTCATGGTTACAGGCTCAATCCTGTCTTTTACATCTGATAGTCTATCCTTGCCTTCATTCAGTCTGTTGTATATACTTTCAATGGGGTTTTTCAGTCTCCTGGATTTGTGTTTGTATCTGTCTTACTGATACCATTTCTTTCCTAGGTTGGGCATGCATGGTATGCATCATTTTCCTGAACTTATATATATTTTTTAAATCTCTGTCTGGTTTAATGTCTTTCCATTGTGGTCATCATTTTTGCAACTTAGAGATTATTTTTTCTTTAGCCTGTTCCATTTGTGTTCTCCCTTCTGTTCCTATCATTTCAAAAGTTCCAGTGGCTGGCTTCCAATTTCCTCTATGTCATTGTTCTCTGCACTTTTCCTGGAAGAATTGGGGTCTTGGGTTGCATGTTTCTTCTGTGTGTTTTAATTTTCTGTTTTCTATTTTTTATTTTATTTTGTTTTCTGTGTTGATGCTTTTTATGGTAGACCATGTTATCCCTAATATCAAGGTCTCCCTAGGAAATATCTGTTCCTCAGGTATGTCTTCTCTATGTAGGTAGTTGTTGGTCTTTCTGTCTATCCTGAGAACCTACCTTCCCAATGTGTTAAGGATGAGAAGTTGCTTTTCTATTTGACGCAGCAAACACTCCTTTGGTACTGGATCGCGGTGATGATTATTACCTGACACAATCACAGTGTGGTTGTATAAGGTAATAATTTTTTTTTTTTTAGCAGCACCGGGGATCAAACTCACAACTTTGTGCCTGCCAGACAGGTGCTTGAGCCACTGAGCCAAACTCCTGGCCCTAGTTTTTTTTTTTTTTTTTTTTTTTTTTTGAGGCAGGGTGGCACTGTGTAGCTCAGACTGGCCTTGCACTCGCGTTGTAGCCCAAGCCACCCTTGAACTCACAATACTCCTCCTACCTCAGCCTCCCGAGTGCTGGGATTAAAGGTGTGTACCACCATGCCTGGCTGAGGTAATAAAATTGATTATAACACATATGACATACTGGCTAAAGGAGTACGATATCAAAATAATAGTCTGAAACACAATCTGGATAGTGACATACTTTGGTAACTGTTAACATGATAACTTTAACCATAGGAGCAAATTTTATAGTTATATAACACAACAGAACATATACCAGGAACTTGTATGCAATGTCTTTTCCCTTACGGTAGTGCCTTTAATTTCTTTTCCAGAGAAATTAAGAGGGACGGGGCAAGATAGAGAGATGAATGATGTCAAACACATAGTGAACAGGGTTGAAGGGCAAAGGATGAAAACCAAACTTTGGGGAAACTGGAGGACACAGGAGGAAAAGAATGGAAAAAGAAAGCAAAGCAGTATTGAAGTGAACCAGAAAGAGAAGTAACAATGTTTGCTCACATGGAAGTAAGCCGTATAGTTGAGGAAAGAAAGAACAAAGATGAGTAAGAAGTTAACAAAAGGAAAGGTAAGATGTAAGTTGTGAAAGTAATAAGAAGGGGGAAAAAGAGACAAGAAAGTTAAAAAAAAAATTAAAGCAAAACAAAATAAAAAACCAAAATAAGGCACCAAACCACAACCAAAACACCACCAACTGGACAGGAAAAGGAAAACTAATCAAAGAAGGAAAAAGAAAAGTAATTAAATTCCTCTAGTGTTTTTCTTTCCACAATAGGTGCAAGTTGGATCCTAGAAATATTTTATACTCCTGCCAAACTTGCCGTGGAATTTGTGGTGGATATGGGGCTCATCATGGCCTCTGAATGTGGGGTCTGGGACTTTTCTTCTGTTTTTGGAGTTCTCCCTGAATCCTTAGATAAAACAAGACAGCCTCACCATTTCTGTTCCCCAGGTCTCTCTGTCAAAGCATAGCACCTGTTCACCTAACTTAAGAATTTCTGGCTCATATTCTCAGTGCTACTTCAGACTTACACATCACTGTTTCCACCTGCCCATCATCTGTACCCACGCAGGGGCCTTGTGGAGTCACTGAGTGTCCCACCTATGGTGGGCAAGCTTACCTAGCCCAGCTGGGCCTTGCTGGTTCACTATGGTTCCCATTTGGGCTGGGGCTACATGTACTACCACACCTTGGTCCAGCTGTCCTGTCCTCAGTTTAGGTTTTTATGAATTAAAGTTTTCCTGGTGTTGTGAGTCTCGATCTTACTCTTCAGTATATCTGTCTGACGATTTAGGAGGCAATGAACTGAGGATGTGGCTATGAACTTCACGATGAAGAGTGGACTTTGCTGGATCTGACCCAAAAGAAACTTTATAGAGATGTGATGTGGAAAAACTTTAGGACTATGGCTGCTATAAGTAAGGAAAGTATCTTTTTGTTTTGTTTTGTTTTGTTTTGATTTTTTTGGGTTCCTGAGTTAGAACACTTGACCTTGTGCTTGCTTACTAGGCAGGTGCTGTGCCGCTGAGCTGTATCCCGGGCCTGAAAGTATCATTTTGTCTATGGTATCTGAGAATCTATGCTGTCTCACATCAGTGCAGTTTTCTGGAGGGAGTTTCATTTGAGTTCAAATTGGGTACTTCATTTCCTGAATAGAAGCTGGGTGTGGAATTATCTGAGTTGTTTAGGCTTTGGGGAAACATAGCTTTAAACACCAAAATTTTCAAAATGGTTTTGTATTCCCCAGTCCTCTCTCAGAAGATTGAAGTCATTTTTCTGTGGTTACCACTGTCAGGATCTAGCATTGTGTGGGCATGAAATATACCGAATTTGAGGATATTTTATCCCTGCCCCCAGGAGTTTTTGCTTTTTGAATTTGTCTTATTCTTGTTCATCAGGATGCTAAACATATTTCTAATTTCTTCTGTTGCTGAGATTCATCAGCAAAATTTATGTTGCTATCATTCTTTCTCCTTGTTCTCCAGTTTGGACTTCAAGTGTTTCAGAGTTTTTTTTTGTTTTGTTTTTTAGTTTTTGGTTTTTTTTAGGTTGTTGTTGTACTTTTCAGTCAGTGTCTTGCTTTGTAATGCCAGCTGGTCTTGAACTTGTTTAGTTAGCCCAGGCTCGCCTGGACTCATGGCAATCATCCTGTCTCTGTAGGGTTTTGGATTTTAAGTTAGCTTTCCCATTTGTTACTAAGAAGAAGATCTTTTCTTTTATGCCCTTTCTTTGAACTGGAAAGTGTAATGTGTGTCGTCCTTGTTTGATTTCTAGTTATGTTATTTAACCCACAATGCTCATTCCATTTTTGTCCTACTTGAAGACCATATAATCTAAAGCATAGATGATTACAAGATTGAATTGAACAGATACTTTGACATCCCAATACTCTTACTGTGTGAAGAAATTCTCAGGGTGCATTCCCAGTTAATCTCATTAACCCCTAAAGGCCAGTCTCTTTACTCTCCCAAAAGACTGTATAAGATTGTGAATTTTCCCAAGTCCACAGTTTTTGTTTTTTTTTTTTTTTGTTTGTTTGTTTGTTTGGTACCAAGGATCAAACTCACAACCTCATGCCTGCCAGGCAGGTGCTTATGCCACTGAGCTAAATCCCTGGAGAATCCTCAGTTTTGTGAATAATATTCCTTTGCATTTCCTCATAGTCATATGATCACCAGCATGAACATAGAAGCCACTTCTCGCAAGGCTAACAAGGATTTTGCACCATTGGTAAAATACATATTCATTAATCACCTTGAACATCTATCTTCTCTTTGAGTTTATTTTTTAATTTTTAAATATTCTTTTATTTTGAACAGAATAAAACTGAAAGAAATAAAACAGAATAGAGACAATCAAAACAAAACAATGAATGTGATACAAGACTTCAAAACAAGATAAAAGGAAACCAACAATGACTATCATGATGCCTCTTGCTGTCTTCAAAATAACTTCCTAGACCATCAGGCACAATAAAATCAAAACAGAACAGAATAAAACCAATCAAAACAAAGCAGTGAAAGCAATACAAGACTTCAAAACAAGACAATAGGAATATAACAGTGGCTACAATAGTGCATCTTGTTATCTTCAAAGTAGCTGCTTATAACCATCAGACATAATACAATCAAACAAAACAAAATAGAATAAAATCAATCACAAGGAAACAAGGCAATACAGGTCTTCAAAACAAGATAATAAGAAATCAGTAATGGCTACTATAATACATTCTGTTATTTTTGAAATAGATGTCCATGCCATCAAATATGATAAAATCAAACAAAACAAAACAATAAAACCAAGCTAAACAGTACAATGAAAACAATACAGGGTTTCAAAACAGGATATAGATTAACAATGGCCACTATCTTCCCTCTAGAAATCTTCTCCCCTTTCACCTTCATAACATCTATTGTGCATTTTGGATTCCACTAACTCCTTTAGTTTTTAATACTAGGGAGATAACACAGTGTTCACCCACTTGACTGAACAGTTTCACCAATAAGCATGATCTCAACTTGTATCCGTTTACCTGTAAGAGCCTCAAGGTTATCTTTCTTTATAACTAAGTAGCTTTCCATTGTATAGAAATGCCATATCTTAACCATTTTGCAGTTGATGTTGGCAAGCTACCCCTACTTCTTTTCTGATTCCATGTCACATAGAACATTGTTTTCTCTCCTTTGACTTTTAATCTATGAATTTCCTTTTTAGTTAAATGTATTTCTTGAATAAAGCATATTGATGAATCTTATCTCCTGATCCACTCTGCCTGTGTTTCTTTTTATTGGTGAATTGAGGCCATCTACATTAATGGTTATGGCCAACATGTACTGCCTCGTCTCTGCCATGCTATTTTCCTGCCTTTGGCTGCCTACTTTTCCCCTCCTTTCAGTTGTCTGCCCCACTCGGTGATCCCCCTCTGCTGCTGTTCCTGGAACCGTGATCTTTTTTTTTTATCTCTCTAGAATGTCCTTCAGTATTCTTTGTAGAGTTAGTTTGGTGGTCATAAATTCCTTCAGTTGTTCTTTGTCATGGAAGTATCTTATTTCTCCATTAATTTTGAAAGATGGTTTTGCAGGGTACGTCAAGCTGGGTTGGAAGTTGTTTTCTTTCAGGGTTTGAAATACTTCACTCCAAGCCCTTCTTGACTTGATAGTTTGTGTTGAGAAGTCTGTCGTGATTCTGATGGGTTTTCCTTCATAGGTGATCTGTTTCTTTTCTCTAACAGCTTTTAATATTTTGTTCTTGTGTTAAATTTTTGGAATTTTGATTATTATATGTCTGGGTATAGATTTATTTTGGTTATGGCTAGCTGGAGTTCTATATACCTCACTTATCTGAATATCACATCCTTTTCCCATGTTTGGGAAGTTTTCTGCTATTACCTCTGTAAATACAATGTTAATGTCATTTGTGTTGACCCCTGCTTTTTTTATTTATTTATTTATTTATTTTTTGCAGCATGGGGATTGAACTCACAGTCTCACACCTGCCAGACAGGCGCTTAAGCCACTGAGCCAAACTCCCAGCCCTAGTTTTTTGAGGCAGGGTTGCACTATGTAGCTCAGGCTGACCTTTCGTTCACATTGTAGCCCAAGCGGGCCATGAACTCACAACGCTCTTCCTACCTCAGCCTCCAGAGTGCTGGGATTAAAGGCAGGCGCCACCACGCCTGGCTCGACCCCTACTTTTTCACTGACACCTGTTGTTCTTAAATTATTTTGCTTTGCATCATCTTGCAGTCGTTGAATTGTTATTTCCTGGTTCCTTGTTATTTTTAAGAGATCTTTCCTTTCACGATCGCAAACTGCAAACCTGTCTTCAAGGTCTGAAAGTCTCGCTTCAGTTTCTTTTGAGTGATTTTGCCAACTTTCAATGGAGTTTTTAATTTCCTGGATATTTCTTTGAATCTGTTTCATGTTTTCTAAATCTCTCTTATATTGTTCATTCATGGTTTCCCTCATTTTCCTATGCTCCTCTATTATTTTATCTATGTCTTCTTTAGAGATGCTTAGCAATTCTATTATGTTTTTCATTTCTTATTTTACCTGAGTTAGTATTTCTGTTCTAATTTCTTTTATAGCCTCATGAAGTCATCTCTTTACTTCAGTTGCCATCATTTCAGAAACTTCAAGTGTGCAACTCCCGATCTCTTCCATGTTTTCAGCTCCTGAACTTGCTCTGCTTGGGTCGGAGTCCAGGGACTGCCTTTTGCATCTTTGTCTTGACATTTTCTTGGGTTCTTCTGGACAAGTGTGTAGTGGGGTCCCAGGCACTTCCCGTGTTGGCTACAATTTCTCCAGGAATGTGACTTTTTGGTTCTTCTGGCTATGCTGGCTACAGGTATCCATGGTGGCCATTGGGTGCACTGGTGCAGGGCCAGTTACTGTTTTTCCCAGCTTGTGTTGGCTATCTGGGGTGGGAAGCAGCCCCTGATGGCTGCTGGAGTGCACTCGGGGGCAGGGCCAGCTGCTGCCTCCCTACCTAGCTGGTTACCAGCAGGCAGTGTCTCCCCATGGCTGCTGGATTGTGCGCGGGGGCTGGGCCAGCTGCTACCTCCCTTTCTCTTTGAATTTCTAACCTTCACTCTGCCTGATATTTTCTGTGGTGTGCCAGAGAAAGTACTCGGAGAGTCATCTACCACAGTTTTTCTTTAAATTTTGGAGTCTGATCTTGTAGGTTCACTCTGTAAATTGTGGTTTAGACAAAGCATCCAAATAAAACTAGGGAAAATGAACAAGAGAACAGATGATCCATTTCTGATATTGCTTCAACAATGAATGCCAATACAGCATCAGAATTCCTGTGTGAGTTGTATATATGGATGGAGAATAATTGTTTGATGACCAAAAGGTGAAGTATACATTTGGAAGATACAGCCTCATTTCAGATGTTTTTTGAAAGTTTATGGTAAAATATCAAATAAGATTTCAAATCAAAATCATAGTAGAATAATACTAGTTAATAAGTTGTGTATAGTTATCTTGAAAGTAGTTACTCAGGGTACAAGATATATGCATAAGAAGTTTTCCAAGTGATACCATCACGAACCTTTCTTTTCAATGAACTAAGAGAAAGTTGTAAAACTAAGTTGTATTTTTTTTTTTCTTTTCCTTTCCTATCTTTTCCCTGTTCCCTACCCTTGTTCTACTTTGGAACAATTTCTTCCCAGTTCACAATATCTTTTGGACATATTGAACCTTATTTCCTCTTTGAATTTCTCACTGCAGGAAGACAATATGCTGTTTACATGTGTCACTCTTTTGTATTTTACTTAGGAGTGTGGTCTCAAATTGCACCCATTTACCTACAAATGACTGAAGTTTATCCTTTTTAAGGTTGAGTAGTATTTCATTGCATAAAAGGACCACATCTCTTATCCATTTCTCTGTTGATGGGCATTTGGGTTGTTTTCAAGTTTTAGCTATTACAAATTTTACTGCTGTAAACATGAGTGTACTTCTACCACTGTGGCACAGTGTTTTTACCTCTTCTTAAAGATACCCACAAGGGGAATAGCTATGTAGAGTGGAACTTTTACTACTACTTTTTGAGGAATCTGCATGCTGATTTCCATAGTGGGTGGACCAGTCTACAGTCCCATTAGTAGTGGAGAAGAGTTTCATTCTCCCCACTGTCCCTCCAGCAGTTGTTATTTTTTGATTTCATGGTGTTGGCCATTCTTTCTAGAGTAAGATGGAATTTCTATTTTGTTTTCATTTGTATCTCTTGAAAGACTAATGATGTTTTACATTTTGTCATATATTTATTTGCCATTTGTTCATCTGAGAAGTCCATATTCATTTCAGACGCCGATTTTTGCATTGGGTCGTTGAATTTGGGTGTTCTGATGTTATTTTATTCTTTCTGTGTTCTCGATATAATTTCTTTGTCTGAGGGACAGTTGGCTAATTTTTTTTTTTTTTTTGCCACAACTGGCTAAGTTATCTTTTGACCCTTTGTTGCTTTCTCTCATTGTGTTAAAACTTTCTCATAAGATGACAATACAGGTGTTGATTCTTTGTAGTATTTCCCATGCAATCTGGGTTTTCTTCATGAAGTCTGTGCTTAACACCTATGTCTTCAAGCTATGTAACTAATCTCTTTTCCAGTAGATTTGGTGTTTCTGTTTTAATATTTAGATATTGTATTTATTTTGACTTTAACTTGGAGTATAGACATACATACAATTTTAATCTACAGCATGTGGAAAACCAGTTTTTCCAGCACCATTTATTAGAGAGGCTGTATTTCTTCCAGTGAACATGTTTAGCTCCTTTGTCAAGGATAAGGTCACTAACTGTTTGAAGTTGTGTCTGAATCTTCTAATCTGTCCCGATGTTCCTTGTGTCTGTTCTTTTTTGCCAGTACCATGCTAATTTTGTCACAGTAGCTTTGTAGTAGAATTTCAAGTAAGGAACTGATACTCCCTTTTTTGCTTTGGTTGACCAGAATTGTATTTGCTATTGTTGGTCTCTTTTGTTCCCAAATGAAATTCTGAATGTTTTCTCAAGTTCTTTGAGGTATGCTAATGGTATTTGATCAGGATTACATTAAATCTGTAATAACATTTTGGAGACTGTGGCCATTTTCAATATGTGGGTTCTTACTATCCATGAGCAAGGAATATCTCTACTTTTTAATATCCTCTTAAATCTTCTTTTTCAGAGTATTATAGTTTTGAATGTTTGGATCTTTTACTACTTTTTTTAGATTGATTCCCAAGTATTTCATTTTTTGGGGATGCCATTGTGAATGGTGTGGTTTCCCTAATGTCTCACACAGTGAGTATGCTGTTTGTGTAGAGGAAAGCTATTGATTTTTCACTGTTGACTTTTTATCCAGCTACACTACTGAATTTGGTTATTAAATCTACAAATATTTTGGTGGAGTGTTTGGTTTTTTCTATGTAGAGTATCATACCATACACAAATACTGATACTTTAACTTCTTCCTCTCCTATCATTTGTTTTCTTTTCTTTTTTTTGTTTTGTTTTGTTTTGTTTTGTTTTGTTTTGTCTCTTGTCTAGTTGCTCTGGTTAATGTCTCCAAAACTACTTTAAACAGGAGTGGTGATTGTGCACATCCTTGTCTTGTTCCTGATGTCAGAGTGTAAGCTTTCAGTTTGTGCCCATATATTACGACTTTACCTGTTTGTTTGTCATAGATGGCTTTTGTCAGATTGAGATAAAGACCACTTATTCCAACTTTCTGTAGAATTTTATCATGAATGGCTTTTGAGTTTTATCCAATATTTTTCTGAATGTAATGAGATTGTCATGTGATTTTTCTCTTTGACTGTGTTAATGTCATGTATTACATTTATTAGTTTGTGTTTGTTGAACCATCCCTGCATCCCTGGGATGATGCCTGTGTATCACGGTGCATAATCTTTTTTTTTTTTTTTGGTGGCACTGGGGATCGAACTCACAGCCTCATACCTGTCAGGCAGGCGCATAAGCCACTGAGCCAAACTCCCAGCCCTTGCATAATCTTCTTGATGATTTGCTGCATCCCATTTCACAGTCGCCTAATGAGGATTTTGTTTCTATGTTCATAAGGAATATTGGCCTGTAATTTCCCTTTTTTGGTTGGGTCCTTCTTTGATTTTGGTATCAGGGTAATACTTCCTTCCAGGAATGAACTTGGAAGTATTACTTCCTTTTCAGTTTCCTTCAACACTGTTAGCATAAGTGACATTAGTTTTTCTGTAAATTTCTTGTCAAATTGAACTGTGAATCCATCAGAACGTGTGCATCTTGTTGGCAAGTTTCTCTTTACATTTTCAGTTTCCTTGACTGATATCAGGTTATTAAGAATTTTCATGTATTTTTGAGTCAATTTGGACAGTTCACTTGTGTCTAGGAATCTGACCATTTGTTTTGTATTTTCTATCTTGTAACACTACAGGTTTTTGAATTATATTGATGATCTGGATTTCTGTAGGATCAATTGTGATTTCCCCCTTTTCATTTTATTGCTTGAATTTGAGTCTTTCTTTTCTTCTTTTTGAAGAGGTTAGCTTAAGTATTATCAATTTTGTTTAATCTTTGAAAGAACCAACTCTTCGGTTCATTGATTCTTTATATGTTTTTTAATTCTCTATTGCATTAATTTCTGCTCTCGTTTTATAATTTCTTCTGTCTTATGAGGTTTGGGTTTGATTTGTTCTTTTTCTAGAAGTTTGAGGTTCAACATTAAGTTATTTATTTGAGAATTCACCTCTATGAATTTCTCTTGTAGACTGCTTTCTTCGTGTCCTATAACTTCTGGTATGTTCTGTCAGCATTATTGTTTAATGAAGGTACTGTGTAGTATCTTCTTTAATTTCCATTGATTTATTCTGGAGAGTGATGTTTAATTTCCTTGTGTTTATGTAGTTTTTGCTTTTTCTTTGAATTATGATATCCAGCTTCATTGCAGTATGTTCAGGTAACGAGCATAGGATGATTTCAATTCCTCTGCTTTCACTTAAGCATGTTTTTTGGACAAATATGTGTTCTATTTTGGAGCACATCCGATGTGCAGTTGAAAAAAATGTATACTCTAATGTTATAGGGTGGAACACTGTGCAGAAATCAACTAAATCCTTTTGTTCACAGGGTGGTTTAACTCTGATATTTGGTGATTTTTTTTTTTTTGTCTAGTTGATCTATCTGTTTGTGAGAGTGGGGTATTGAGGTCCCTCATCATTTTCTTAGTGCTCATTTGATTTCTTATATCTGGTAGTATTTGTTTTATGCATTTGGATACACACATATTTGGTACATATGTATTTATGGCTTTTACCATTTCTTCTTGTAGTTTTCCCTTAACCAGTAGGTAGTGACTTTCATTCCCCCTTGATTTCCAATCTCATTGCTTATTTCCTTGTCATGCCAGTATCTTATTTCTCCACAGACCTTGAAAGATAGTTTTGCCAGGTACATCAATCTCAGTTGAAGGTTTTCTCTTATGGCTTAAAATACCTCACTGCCAGCTCTCCTTGATTTGAGGGTTTGTGATAACAAGTCTGGTGTGCTTTTGATAAACTTTCCTTATATGTGTTTTGGTTCTTTTCTCTAACCACTTTAACTATTCTGTTTTCGTGCTGAAATTCTGGGATCTTGATTATTATATGCATTTGTGTAGTATTTATTTTCATCATGGCTATTTGGAGTCATATATGTTTTGTTTATTCATGTGTCAAATGCTTTATCCATGCTTGAAATTTTCTGCCATTACTTCTGTGAAGAGTTATTATATATATATATATATATATTTTTTTTTTTTTTTTAATTTTAAGGAGACTAAAACCCAACAATACAAAATGGAATAAAGCCAATCAAAACAAAGCAGTGAAAGTGGTACATAACTTCAAAACATGACAATAGGTCATCAACAATGGCTACCATAATATATCTTGGTACGTTCACCATAATTGTCCATTTCCCTAGACATGGTAAAATCCAGTTAAACAAAACAGAATAAAACCAATCAAAACAGAGCATCGAGGAAAACAAAAAATAAATTGGAAACAAGACAAAACAATGAAAACAATATTGGACTTCAAAAACAAGACAGTAGGTAATCTCCCATATTTGCCATACTGCATATTGTTATCCTTCTAATAGATGCTTAGACTACCAGCCTTAGTCCTGCAAAGTCAATAAAACAATACAAGCATTTAATTGTTTTTGTCCCTTAGTTGCTATCAACTCAGCTGATCCTCTGAACCAGCTGGTTGCTTATGGGCATGAGGTGGGGTGGGGATTTGATTCTCAGCCTACATGCCCATCACCTCATGGGAAAGGCAATCTGACTTCTGTCTTCCTGGGCCCTGCCTGGTTTGTACGGCTTATGAGAAGATCAGACTGGCTTCTTGGTGTGCTCTTCCCAGACCCAGCATGGCCACTGCTGACTCACAGAAACTAGCTTTTTTATTTCCTGGGCCCCGCATGGTCTGCACCGTGAAAAGATATTTTATGGCTTTTTTGTGCTGTCTCCAACTTTCGACTGACTCCAATCCACTTGTGTTCTTATTTGCTTCATCTTGTGACTGTTATATTGATTTTTTTATGGTCTCATTATTTTTAAGATACTTTTTCATGATTGCTAGTGGAATCCTATCTTCTAAATCTGATAGTCTATCCGAGCCTTCATGCAATCTGTTCCATACACTTTCAATGCAATTTTTAATCTCCTGTTTGTGTTTGAATCTGTCTCATAGGTTCTATTTCTTTCCTATGTTGAGCATGCATGGTTTCTGTCATTTTCCTGAGCTGATCTTTTTTTTTTCCATCTGGATCTGCTTTGATGTCTTTCATTTTGATCATCATTTCCTTTTGCAACTTAGAGATTATTTTTCCTTTAGCTTCATCCATTATGTTCTCAAATATGTTGCTCTCATTTTAGAAATTTTCAGTGGTTCACTTCTGATTTCCTGTATCTCATGCTCTGGACTTGTCCTGCTTGGGCTGGGCATCTTAGGTTGCATTTTGCTTCTGCATCTTTGCGTTTTCTAATCTTTATTTTATTTTGTTTTGTGTGGTGGCACTTGTACATTTTGTTATGGTAGATAACTTTATCCCCAGTACTGAGGTGCTCCTACTAAATGTCAATTCCTCAAGGATGTCTTCTGTATGTAGGTGTTTCTTGGTCTTTGTGTTTATCATGAGAACCTACCTTCCCAATGTATTAAGGATGAAAAGTTGCTATGCATTTGGCTCAGCACCCACTCCTTTGGTACTGGACTATGGTGATGTTTATTACCCTATACAATCACAGTGTTGTTTTATGAGGGAGTAAAACTGATCATAAAAAGTGTAACATACTGGGTAAAGTAGTACATTTATCAATTACAGCAGTCTCATACAAAGCATTCCTGCTGACATATTACAGCACCTACTAACTGGATACATTTAACAGTAGGAGCAATTTCTATAGTTATACAACACAATCTGACATATACCCGGAACTTGGATGCAATGACTTTTCTCTTAGTGGAGAGATTTTACCCTCTTGGCCAGCAGGATTGAGAGAGACAGAGGGCAAGAGAGAGATGAATGAGTTCAAATACAATAGGAGTAAGGCCGAATGGGTAAAACATTGAAGTTTCGGGAAACTGGAGGACACAGCAGAAAAAGCCTGGAAAAGAAAGCAAAGGAATACTGAAGTGAACTTGAAAGAGAAGAGCCAGTGTTTACTGACTTGAAAGTATCATAAAATCACGCAATATAGCTGAGGCAAGAGAGAAAGAAGATGAGTGGAATATAGCAAAAAGAAAGGTAAGAAATCTTAACTCATGAGAAAAAAAAAGAGAAGTGAGAAAAAAGTAGAAAAACATAAAAGAGAAATACTCAGCAAAAAGGCAACACAATAGGACCACAGAAAATAAAACAAAACAACCAACAATCGGATGGAAGAAGGAAAATTAAAATAGTAAAATTCCCCTGGTTTATTTATTTCTGTGGTTGGTTCAAGTCAGATTTCAGAAATGTTTTGTACTCTAGCTAAGTTTGCTGTGAGATTTGTGCTGGATATGGTGTTGATCTTAGCCTCTGGATTTGGGTCTCAAACTGGTGTTCTGCTTTTGCAGTTGTCTCCGAGCCCTTAGATAAAGATGACAGCTCCTCCAGCCCACCTCTGTTCCATGGGTCTGTCTGTTGAAGTATATGCTCATTTACCCGAGTTACCTACCAAGTTCTGGCTCATAGTCTCACTACTGCTACAAATTTTACATGTCATTGGCTCCACTTGCCCATCATCAGTGCCCCTGTTGGGGTCCTCTTAGGTCACTGGGGTTCCCACCTAAGCTGGGCGCCATGTCCAGCATGGCTCTTGATGTTCCCAGGGCAAAGAATTGCGAGAGGACCAGAAAAGACTGAAAAGACCAAAGCTGAGGTCAGATGAAACTCTGTCTTCTGATAGGAGGAAATGAGTGTGTTTATTATATACATTTTGCAACTTATTGTCACATGACACCCTGTTGCCTAGTAATCTTGCATATATGGCAAGCAAAGGGCTTGATGCTTTTGAGCCTGTAGTCACTTGCTTTTGAGGCTGGCCCTGTTCTCGGATCCGGTTTGTCCAAGCCCCACAGGTGTGGTCAGATTCCAGCTTCAGCTGCTCTCAGCAGCTGAGCAAGCATGCATGCCCCTGCTAGGGCCTTTCTGCTTTCCTGTGATTCCCACCTGGGCTGCCAATGCATGTGCTACCCCACCTGGGCTGAGGTGTTATGTCCTCACTTCAGATTTTTATGAGTTAAGGTGGATCATGCTATCATGAATCTCAGTCTTCCTCCTCAATATGTCTGATGATTTAGGAAGCAGTGAACTTTGGGGATGTAGCTGTGAACTTCACCATGGAGGAGTGGGCTTTGCTGGATCCATCCCAAAAGAAGCTTTATAGAGATGTGATGTGGGAAAACTTTAGGAACGTGGCTGCTATAGGTAAGAAAAGTATTGTTTTCTCTGTGGTATTGGAGACAATAGGATATTGCACATTAGTGCAGTTTCCTTATTTGCAATATGGAGAGACTTTAATGCATTTAAGTTATGCTTGCATTATACCATCAGTCTTACCGGCATCTAGTAATTTTTATGTAATACAATTGTTCATCCTTATATTTCTGTTTGTACACTTTAGGAAAAAATTGGGATGAACAGCAAATTGGACTTGAATACAAAGAATGTAGGAGAAATATAAGGTAATTTTCTTTTTTTTTAATTTTAAAGATAGTAAAATCCAACAAATCATAACAGAATGAAGTCAATCAAAACGAAGCAGTAGAACTGGTACAGAACTTCAAAGAAAGATGCTAGCTACTATAGTATATCTTGTTATTTTCAGAATAGTTGACCATTCCAATAGGTATAGTGAAATCAAACCAAAAAAAAAAAAAAAAAAAAAAAAAAAAAAAAAAAAAAAAAAAAAAAAAAAAAAAAAAAAAAAAAAAAAAAAAAAAAAAAAAAAAAAAAAAAAAAAAAAAAAAAAAAAAAAAAAAAAAAAAAAAAA
>RJWM01032071.1:0-21630 GCA_004363535.1 Dasyprocta punctata | reverse complement strand
AATTAAATTAGTCCACTGATTGGTTTAGCAGAGTTCTGGGTGTGGGTGGCACCAACCAAAAGGCTTGTAGCCTGGATGGAATATAAAGGGAAAGATGGAAGGCAGGTTTGCCACTTTCTGCCTGCCCTGCCATGGACTGTTTCCCCTCTGCCATGACCCTTTGCTATGGCACCCTCCCTTTGAGCCAGCCGACTATGGACAGAAACCTTTACAAACTGTGAGCTAAAATAAACCTTCCTTCCTCTAACTTGTTAGTGTTGGGTAGTTTGTCTGAGCAGCAGTAACTAAGATGGGCTCACTCAGGAAATGATAGGACCGGTTACACTGATAGCTGAAGGATGCGTAGGTGTTACCTAAGCTGAGGAAGAAGCCTCCAGCAGTGGGCAAAGGTACCATGACGTGTCATATTTGGGGAATTGTTAGTTTACTAAGCTTTTATAATCCCTGCTAAGGGGTAAAAGGGGTAACTAGATTGCTTTGTGAGACTCCTTGTGGTGGTCTTGCCTAGAACATGTGACCCAAATTCTCTTGACTCTGGGGAAATTTAAATTGTAGCATATCAGTGGCACACATGCAGGAATGTGTGAGAGATGGTACCTCTCTGAATACGAGTGGTTCTAGCTTTTCTGAAGTCTCCACTTTGCCTACCACTACCCTCCTCCCTCACCCACCTTTATCTCCTGGATTCAGTCTCTCAGAGGTCACAGGCCCAATGGTAGGTCATCTCATGGTTGGCTCACTGACCCACTGCCTGAGTCAGTATTTTCTTTTTCTTTCATCAAACATATCTGTGCATTTAATGGGCTTAGGAGAAAAGGAGAAAAGGCAAGAGCACTTGACTGACATTTAGACTGGTTATCTTCAAAGCCGCCAGTTGTTGGATGAGGATGTGCAATAGTTTTTTTTTTTTTTTTAACCACAATTTTGAAAGAACTATCAAGTAAGATATTTGCTTTTACTTTCTGGAATTTTTGGGAATGCCTTTTGAGGTCATAAATCTTTTTTTGAAAGTATTATTTCTAAAGAAGTGTTAGCTTTCTTGGTCATCCTTAATGATCTCTGTACCCAGCCCCTTCTTCATTCCCACTGCTATTTTTTATGTTCCAGCAGGCTGCTCTCACTGGCTCCTGGAAGTCAGTTCTTTCCTATGCTATAAAGAATCTTCCACTTGGCTGAGGCAAGAGGACTGCAAGTTCAAGACCTTTCTGGACAATGTAGCAGCTTAGTAAGACCTTGTCTCAAAGTAAGAAATAAAAGAAAAAGAGCTGAGGAGATAGCTTAGTGCAAAAGCCCTGAGTTCAATCCCCAGTACTAGAAAAATAAAAAATAAAAATATCCGTCTATGTAATAATTTAGTCATGCTGTTCCTTTGCTCAAAAATCTTTGATTCTTTGCATCATCTATTCCTTATCTAGCCGGCAGTACCCTTTGGGTTTTCGCTCCTACTGAGTGTTTGAAGGGAACCCCTGGCCTTGTAGAACCCTGGTGCCTCTTTCTGGGGACCTTCCACCCCACCGCCACCCTCTCCTCCTCCTGGGTGGGATCGGTAGGAGTAGGTTTGGGGAGGGACACAGCCTCATGTGAGAGTTGGGGCCACCGAGATCCAGCTGGCTCGTGATGTTGGTCATGCGAGAAGGGCCGCTTCCCTGCCACCTCACGTGAGGAAAACCCACATCCGGTCAGAGGTTTGCAGACAGACAGAGGGACCGCGGGTGCTGGCAGTGCCCCTTCCAGGGACACTGGACACGTGGGCAGTCTCTTAGCTCCCTGCTGGGTAGCTTGGGACTGAGGGAGGAAGCGTCTGCAGAAGCCATCAGTGACTTTTGTCACGTTTGTTGATCTATCTAAGCTCTTTTGGAATGGGAAGCCTGGGAGTCATCAGGAGCTGAACCAGCCAGAGAAGGCCTGGCGCTTGTCCTCTGACTGATGGTGGCAGCACAGGCCACCTTTTGAGTCCATGGCATGTTCCCTTGGAGATTCCCAGGGCAGAACGCCTTTGATTTGCCTCAGTGACACCACGGCCAGCAGGTTCACCTGCGTGCGTCATTGGACCCTTTCCAGATGTGCTCTGTACCAAACAGGCTCCCAACTTTCTAGCCTCCATCAGCGTTCTGTGCCAAGCCATTCTCACTGGTGAGCAGCCCCGAGCAGAGAGCAGCTGTGTCCCTGCCCTGCCCTAACCCTCTCCACCAGGGATGACAGCGTGGTGTCCCAGTCACCACCCCAACAAGGATCCGATGCCTCTCTCACGGGAGAAGGAGACTGGCATTGACTGAACTGTGCTGGGGTTGGGGGAAAGGCTCCAGCTCCACTCTCGAGATGAACAGACTTGTTTTACATGCAAATCCTCCCACCTCCGGCTGGAGCTTCAGCTTTGATGCTGCAGCACCAATTTGGGCCTTTGACAGTAGCAGGGCTCCCATCTGTTTGCTGGGAGAAAATCACCTGCGGTCTGGTTGCTCGGTCTGCACACTGCAGAAAGGTTTCAGGAGAGGAAACCTTGCATGTGTTGCCACAGGCCCTGGCTGGGCTCGTGCAGGTCGTGTCCTAAGCAGGCATGCACTGGTCGGTGTGCAGGAGGCTGGTGTCTCTCCCCAGACCTGCATAGCCCCTGCTGGTGTGCGGTCACCACGCATGAAGAAGGACGGGGCGGAGGATAAGCAGCTGCCCAGCTTGTCCTCCGCTGGGGGGTTCTTGCTCCTCCCCTGGCTCAGGCCCGGTGTCGGCCACGTCTCCTGGCTGAGCTGTGAGGCTCTCGAGTCCAGGAGGATGAGCACATGTGTTCTGTACCACAGTTCGGGGAAGGAACAGGAGCTGCCCCAGGATGCCCTCTCCAGCATCTTGAAGAGTAGAAGGAGGTTACTGAGACCCAAAAGTCATTGTCCCCACTTTCCATTCAAAATCTCCAGGCCCGGCACACCCCAAGACACCATATCTGTGGTTCAAGAGCCCAGGCTCCACGCCTGTCTCCCGATGCAGTCACGGCACAGTCCCGAGTGCCCGCCTTTCTCATACTGCACCCACCTGGATGGGAGGGAGGGGAGCAGGAGGAGGCCTGGTGGGAAAGGCCGAAGGCAGGAGGTCTCCAGGACTCTGCGTGACCGAGTGCCATATCTTCGTTTAGCTGCAGTCCAGCCTCTGTGGGTGAATCTAGGAAGGGCAAGAGGTTCTTGGGGTGCATCAGGATTCCCTGGGCAGAGACTGGACAACTGAGAGGCTGGGTCAATTAAACAGCCTTCTTTCCAAACCCAACACCTGCTGTGTTTCCTCCATTTTTTTTTTTTTTTTTTTTTTTCGGCACCAGGGATTGAACTCACAACCACGCGCCTGTCAGACAGGTGCTTAAGTCACTGAGCCAAACTCCCAGCCCTGGTTTTTTGAGGCAAGGTCGCACTGTGTAGCTCAGGTCGGCCTTGCGCTCGCATTGTAGCCCAAGCTGGCCTTGAACTCACAGTGCTCCTCCTACCTCAGCCTCCCGAGTGCTGGGATTAAAGGCGTGCGCCACCATGCTGTGTTTCCTCCTTACCCAGCATGCCCTTCACTTCAGGGACTGCAGCACTGGGGAGGTCTGATAGCAAAGAGCTGCGCCAACGGCAGAACAGCAGAACGCTTGCAGTTTAGGAAGCCGGGGAAGAGGCCGGCAGCACGTCTGCACAGGAGTGAAGAGGAAGCAGGCTCAGCTGTCTCTGGGTTGCCCCCTGTGAGTCCATTTGTGTCCCCTCCTGATCCTCTCCAGGGTCTAAATAAACAGGATTGAATCCAATATATGAAACAGAACCTTGGGTGTAACGCTTTCATCCTGGATTTAACAACTTCAAACTTTCATCTGATGTTTTCTCAAGGAAAGAGGGTAGGGTCTTAATTTAATAAGAAAAACAGACCTCAGCATCTTCCTTAGAGCCAAGGCCTCTGGTCCTGGACTTGGAGCCGCCGAGCTCTGAGAATTTATTGTAAACATCAGTATCGCCAAAAGCCACAACTAGCGCTGCTCCTGGGAAGTGGGTGGGTGGGTGATTTTTTTTTTTTTTTGAATTCTGGAAATAACATGGCCTCCTTCTGTATATTTACATCTCAAGACCTCTAGATTTGCCCAGCTGGTCCCTCTCTTTTATAGATGAATTTGTGCCCATTTCTTTAAAACAAAGACCTGGGAAAGTGCAGGTGTAAGTTCCCTGCCTGCCACTCCTCGAAGATTCCTTGTTGGAAGGAGAGCGGGAGTGTTACTTTGATAGTCATGTGAAGTAACCTTAACTTTGCCCGGGGATATTTATAACAAAAACATGCAGAATTATTGCACCATAAAGCCTGCTTCACTGATTCTTGCTGATTAAAAACTTTTTTTTTTTAAATAAAAGACTAATGTAATAGAAAAACAAAAAGATCCAACAGCTGGAGCTCTGAAAGAGCTAAGCTGGAGCCAGTGCCGCGCCCCAGCCCTTTGATGCAAACTGAGCTGAGGAAGCCACAGGCTTGGTGGCCCCTACCCTGGGGTGCTTTGTGCCTCAACTCCCTGCCCGCCCCAAGCAGGGCTCAGAATGAATGGCCTACAAGGGACAGGATTGTCTTTCTGCCGTGCTGGAGGCCAGAAATAAGTTTTGCTTTTGGAAAAGTGGAGGCAGGGAAATTCCTGGTTTTAGGGGAGGCAGACATATATTTTCTACCCTGGCAGACAGGCTGCACAGCACAGAGACATTTTTCATTGATGCTAGGGCCTTACAAGGAGAAGTTCACAGAAATTGGCATGACCCTTTCCTCCTCCTCCCCATGCGCCCATTTACCAGGCGCATCTTCAAGGGCACTGGGAAATCAGGCCCCGTGGGCTGTCTTCTCCTGGCTGCTGCAGAACCAAACTGGTTCCATTAGCCCCTCAGTGTATGCGCGATGTCTTAGTAGCCACACTGAATATTTGTTCTCATTTTCCTCGGGTGCTACAGTAAGGTTTCCCACAACTTCTTCTGTATTGAGCCTGGTCTTTGGGGCCCTCACCAGCCCATGATCGCCTTCCTCTCTCACCGCCCACCCTTCTTTCATCCTTCCTTGGTCACACACATGTTCACTCATGTAAGAGCAAGAAATTTCCCTCAGGTAGAAAATCTGTGTGGGGACAGAGGGTTCCTTATGCCTGAGAGGTTACAGAAGAATATTGTAATACATGCTTCCAAGGCCTATCTGACTCGATACCCAGGCCAGTCACCAATCCTGGGTAACTCTCACCAACTGTGTGTGATGAAAGTTGTATCAGTCAGCTTTTTGTCACTATGATAAAATGCCTGACATAAGCAGTTTAAGGAAGGGAAGGTTCTCTTTGACTCACAGTTCCAGTCTGTGAATGGTTGGTTCCATTGCTTTAGGTCTGTGGTGAGGCAGAAACATGGTGGAAGGGTGTGGCTGAGGAAAGTTTCTCACCTCATGGTGGACAGGGAGTAGAGAAAGAGAGAGAGGTAGGGGCTAGAGAAGGATATACTGTTGCAGGGGATGTCATCAATGACCTTTTAACTAGGATCCACCTTCTACAGCTACCAGCACCTCCAGTAGTCCATTCAGCTATGGACCCATCCATGGATTAATCCATCGATGAGGCTGGAGCCCACATGACCCGACCAACTCCAAACACTGCTGCATCAGGGACCAGCATTTAACACCTGAGGCTTTTGGAGGATATTTTAGATCCAGACTATAATAATAGTAAATGAGAGAAAAAAGATTATAACTCTACCCAGCACCTAACTGCTCTTACCTTTAGCGTCTTCTCATGGCTTGCCTTATTCCTGTGCTTTCTCTCATCATTAAATATAATTAATCATCCTGAACTGTGTGTTCACCATTCCTTTGCTTTCCTTTATATTTTATCACACATAGGGCTTCTCTAATTAGAATATGAAACGTGCATGTTTGGACTTCACCTAATGGAATAATTCATTACATAATCTTATGCAGCTTGCTTCTTTCTGCCATTGTCAAGCTCCTGAGAAATCAATTGGGCTGCAGCTGTGAGTAATTTATTTCAGTGTGGTCTGGAGTTCCACTGAATGGTGATCTTGATTCTGGTGGACACTTGGTTCTTTTTTCTTTTTTCTTTTCTTTCTTTTCTTATTTTATTTTAAAGAGGATAAAACAGAATAAAACCAATCTAAACAAACCGTTGTAAGAGATACAGGACTTCAAAACATTATGAAATCAACAGTAGTTACCATAATGCCTTCAAAGTAGCTGCAGATAACTTCAGACATAGTAAAAATCAAGCAGAACAGAATAGAATAGAAACAGTAAAAACAAAACAATGAATGCAATAAAAGATTTCAAAACAAGTCAATAGTAAATCCAAAATTGTAACTATAATATATCTTGCTATCCTTGAAATAACTTCTCCTTCCATCAGATTTAACATAATCAAGCAAAACAAAAGAGAATAAAACCCAACCCAACAAAACAATGGGAATGATATAGGACCTCAAAAGAAGACCATAGGGAATCAACAATGGCTACGACCCTCAGAAGGAGATTCCCCCTAGATATTACACTGCATACCGATATCCTCTGAACCTATCATCAGACCACTGGGCCTAGACCTGCAATATTAGTGAAACACCAAAACACCACAGGCATCCAATTGCATTTCACCTTGATAGCTATCATCACAGCCTGTGTTTCTCCAGATAAGCCAGTCATTTACAGGGGTGGGGTTGGGGATGGGTCTCACTGTTCCCAGTATGGCTGCAGCCTGTGCACGGCACCAGTTCCCGGGCTGGGCTTTGCTGGTACAGCCATTGTTCTCTCTCCTGGTTCTTTTTTCACGCAATAATATTATTACAGACTCTGTAGAATATGAATATTATAGAATACTCACAGAATGTAGGATGGGATGTTTTAACCCATTACATTATTATCTTGTATCATCATTATTTAGATTACCCACATATGGGGCCAGGGATATGGCTCAGTGGCAAGTGCAAGGTCCTGAGTTTGATTCCTGGTACCAAAAAAGAAAAGAGTACCCGCATGTTTAACACTTAGTTTGTTCATCATTCTTCTTGCATATCAGCTCTTCTATGTGAAATTGTGCTTCTTCAGCTTGAAGTATACCAGTTAGGGGTGGTGTTGAGGATTAAATGGAGGGCCGTGTGCATGCTATGCATGTGCTCTACCACTGAGGTACACCTCCAGCCCCCTGTAGTATATAGCCTCTAAATTCTCCTCTGGGAGAGTGTTTTGGAGGACATTTGGCCAGCTTTTCACTGTCCAAAAATACTTAGCTTATTCTCGCTCTGAAAAAGCTTTTCAGTGTGACTACATAGTAGATGTAGATTAGATAGTAGGGTGATTAGATTCTCTCTGTATGTAAGACATTGTCCACTGTTGCCTGGTTTCCTGGGTTGCTGTTGAGAAATTACCTGTCAAGCTAATCTAATTACAGTATTGTTCCTTTAGGTAACGTGCCTTTTGCTTTTGCTGCTTTAAGATCCTCCCCATGCTTTTTATTTTATTTTATTTTGTTTTATTTTGCTTTTCAGTATTTGCTTAATTGGGATGGATCTGGGTGTGAAGGATGATTATTTTAGCTTTTGTTTATGCTGAGTTTTTTAGGCTCTCTGAATCTATGAATTAGTGTCTTCTATCAGTTCTGGACATATTGCATCTTATATGATATTCCTCATTCTTTTATCCCTCTCTTTCTGGAATGTCAATTAGGCATACAGTAAACTTTCTCATAATTTCTTTTTTTTAATCTTCTCAAATGTTATACACATTTTATATTTCTGTGACTTTCTGTGATACATTCTACTTAATTCTTCAGAACTACTTTCTTGTCCACTTTCTTTTTAACTGTCCTATCTACTATTAAATTCAATTGCTGAGCTTCACATTTTAATTATTGTTATTTTTCTCGTGGCTTGGATATAATACCCAGCATTCACAATTTAAAGGAGGAGAGGTTGAACTTAGCTCATGGCTTCAGGAGGTTAAGTTCATGGTTTGGTGGCTCCAACACAGCAAAATCATGCTGGAAGGGTGTGGCAAAACAAAGATACTTAGTTCATGATGGCCAGGAAGCAGAGAAGGGGAAGAGTGGCAGAGAAGAAGGGGGCCAGAGACCATATATAGTACCCAAAGTGAACTCTCCATGACCCACCTAGATACACTGAAAAGTGTGCTTTTACTAAGCTACAACATGTTTTTTCATTTTGTTTGTTTTTTGTTTTATTGGAGTCAGTACTAGGGATTGAACCTAGGGTCTTAGCACTGAGACACACTGTCAGTCCATTTTTTATTTTGAGACAGGGTCTAGTTTAGTTGTGAAATTGTCCAAGCTAGTCTCTAACTTACCACCTTCTACCTCAGCCTCCTGGAGTACTGGGATTACAGACTAATCCAATCAACTTGCAATTATGATTAATAGTCACAGTTATTATTTTCATTTCTTCAAGATCATTTGGTCCTTTTCAAATACAGTCGTGTGGTCCCTTACTTTTTGTTCCTATTTTAAAATCCTTATTTTATCTTTAAAAACTTTTATTTTGTGTTTTGCGTCTCACAGTCCCAATATCTGAAATCTCTGTGGATCAGATTTTTCTAGGATTTTTCCCTCTTGCTTATATGAATCCCTACGTATTTCCTAATGTCTTTTGTGATTCTTTACTGTGAGCTCATATCTGCAGAAATTATTTGAAGCTAGATTGAATGAATTCCTCTTGAGGAAGTTGGTATTTGTCTTTCCCGTGTATCTGGGAGTATCATCAGTCTTCAACATCTGGGTTTTCTTTGTTTTGTAGTTTTTTTTTTCAGTGCTGGAGATTGAACCCAGGGTGTCATACATGTTCAGAAAATGCTCATCTTTACACTGAGTATTCAACTCGAAGTTTCTCCTCTCTCCTCAGCTGAAAATTCAAGTAGACAAGTTACCTATACCTCTTGTGGTGGGAGTCGGTGCATAAAAGATATAACCCACTGGGTCCCAGTCTTCTATTAGACATCCTATCTGGATTGTACCCTACTTCCTTTGCTCCACAAGACAATGAAAAATCAAAATTCAGATTCATTCTTGTCTTAGTTACTTTTCTCTGTGCTGAGACAAAATGCCAGACACCCAAAGTTAAAGGAGGAAAGGTTTATTTCAGCTCACAGTTGATACAGGTTTCAGTCTGTAGTTGGCTGGCTTCAAGTAAGCGTGGCCTGGCAGAGGCTCATCAGAGAGGAGAAACAGTCCATGGCAATCAGGCAGGAGACAGCCAAGCAGTAAGGAATGGTAGGAAGCTGTCCTTTTATATCCCATCCAGGCTCCAAGCCTATTGATGGGCGCCACCTACACCAGAGGTGGGGTTTCCATTATCTACACCCAGAACTATGCTAATTCCAATCAGTGGACTAATTTAGTACCACAGACCCTTAATCCCAGTATCACACACCCTAGATCCAGCCAGCTCTAAAAGGCCCCACCTACGAGTGCATGAGGTTTTAGGGGCCATCTAGAGACAAGCCATAGCAGTTCTCAAGCAAATGTTAGGAAGTTGTAAATCAGCATTAGAATTCTACACATCTCCCTGGATTTTCACTCTCATGTTTACTTAGTTTTCAGTTACTTTTCCTAGCAAACTCATTAATGCTTTTTTAAGGCCAGCATTATTAATTGTTCTCTATAGGAGGATAGGCCAGGGTATCTTTTCCATCCTATTTCCAGAAGTGAAAAACAAAAATAAAAAAATCCTCTCAACGGTTACTATACTAACCTGTTCCCAGTGTGCTTAATGTGTGCTAGGCAAATGCTTAAGAGTGTCTAACTTCAGCCAAGGCTGCCTGGCCACATTAATGCTCCATCCATCCCTTTTAGAGACACCTGAATGAATGTTTGCTGCTATTTCATAGCCTTCCCTTGTGGCCTTGACCTTTGACCTGCTTTCAGAGTCTCCTTTCCTCCGTTTCAAAGCAAAATGAGGCTGTTAGGTATGATTCCCTCAAACATCTTTCTCTTTTCTTCAGGGTACCTCTTTGTCCTATTTATCCTTCTTATGTCTCATTCCCTTAAGACCCACTTGGAGAACTGTCCTTCCTTTCAAAGCCAACTTCTCTGTCCTTGCTGAGAGTTCATCTCGTAGCCGGATTCCTCCTTCCCCGCACTCTCTGCACTTTTCTCCAACTATATTCTTGCTGGTCTTGCAAGACTAACTGTGGTATTTTCTCTTTCAGGATACCTTCGAGGTGTCCCTTCCCCTCCAGCCACATTTCCTCTCTGAACCCCACTAGCACTGTCCCACTAACAGGGACATGTCCTGCTAACGGGCCCCTCTTGGCAGGGCGCTGTCTCTCCTAGAAGGTTGTGAGCTCTGTACAGAAGGTGCTGATTTGTTTTATCCTTACTCTTCCTTTCTGGCCCCATCACACTTTGCACCCAGTGGCTTGTCGTAAATGTTACTGAAGTGGTAAACAAATCGCTTCTTACCTTCTTCAGAAGCCGATCCCTTTTCCATGACCCCTTTCCCTACGCACTCTTCATCTTTACTAGATTCCTCCCTTCCCTGGTCAGACACAGTCAAGTACTTTAGACTCCTGAGGAAAAAAAAATGCTTTTGCCTGACTCTATTTCCTTTTTTTATCTTTTCTCTTCTAAACACCTTAACCATATGGTCTCTGACTCCTGTCATCTTTATTTATCCCGAGACTTTCTTTAACCCTCTGCAGTCTGACCTCCACGCTCACTTTACTGTGGAGGCAACACTCTGAGAAATCAAAGACCTCTTTCCCTTCCAGGACGACTTCTCCTCTGCGTCTGTCCGCAAGGTGCCTGAGTGTGCCCTGCTGGGAAACCGTCTCAGCCCGGCAGCCCTACAGTGCCTGGCCGTCCTTCTGCCCTCCCCTGCCCGTCCCTTCGTGCTGTTCCCCCACCCAAGCCCCTTTTCAGCTCGCGGTTTCCTCTCTGTACGGGGGACCTGTCACCTCTGTGACAATAGATGTTATGAATGGACTGCTTTTCGCATCTTGATTCTCCAGTTCACCCCTAATCTCTTGTAAAGTGAAAAATCGCATGACCCTAAATCCTCCCCTGACATTTTCATTCAGTCTCCCTGTGCTCAAGGTGATTCCTAAATTTTTATTTTTATGTTTTGCATCTGTCTCTTCTGTCACCCACGAAGCAATCTGTTTCGTTGATCTCTGCCGTTTTCTTGCTCCCATCTCCCACACATGTTGCCGGGGCTTCAGGCTCCAGGAGATCTCTTTCCATTCCAGCAGGCTCAGGACTCATCCCCTGGACCAGGGCCAGGCCCTCTGCCCCTGCCTCTGTCCCCAGGCTCCCCTCTTGGTCCCCTTGTACATCACTGCCCAGTGGTCCCCACATCTTCCCTTAAGGAAAAGGAGGCCTATAAAAAAGAAAAAGAGCATGGATTTTGGAACTGGCTAGACCAGGTTTTGGATCCCAGCTCCTCTGCTTATTGGCTGGGTGGTGTCTGTTTCCTCAGTGTTTGGGAGAGCAGTGTTCCCCATCTCACAGGGTTTTAGTGAGGGTTAAGTGAGATGATAGACACATTCACCTTTACAGGTACAAGTTTACTTTTACAAAGGAGTAAGCACTTTCAGAGCAATTCAGTGATTTCCCCAGGTCCATGGAGTATGAAGCAGAGCAAGATCTTTCACACATCTCACAGGGCAAAGTGAGTTCTGTATAAGCTTTTAATTAGTCCATATTAATTATTAAATCTATATTCTTAATGTCCAGAAGAAGTCTCCAGGCAGCTGGTTCTTCAGGAGCCAAGAGAGGATGCTGACTGAGACGGGGTGGGACAAGTCCAGGTCACTGTCAGGGGCTGAGCCCTGGAAGCCGAGGCAGCGTGGGGTTGGGGTGGAGGCAGCACACACCGAGGCTGGAGGAGGACACAGGACCCCCCTGGAAGATGAGAAGGGACCAGGAGCTCGGAACGTGTTCATATGGTATTTGATGGATCTGATCCCTTCCCGTCCGGGGACGTTCTCTTTGCGGGAGTCTCAGGAATTTAGGCAATGGTGGGATTTTCTCTGGCGATGTTGAAGCACGTTTTATGAGGTTGGAACCCATTACTTCCAAGCCATAAATCTCATCCTTAGAGTAAATGAAAAGAAATGCTTTGAAAAATCCTATCCGAGGACAGAAAACACCAAAATAAAATTGGAATCCCTACTTTTGTCTTAGTCCTGGATACGAGCAGTTAGGACAGCAAGCGTCCTGTGACTTGCGAGGGGTTAGAATTGACACAGACGCCTTGTTGCCTGGATTGCATAATGAAAGCAGGGAGAGCTAAAGGGACACACGCGTCCCATGACACAAGCCCTTTGCTTTGCTGCTGGGGGTCATGTGTCGAACTGTTCTACCCAATCCAGTTACCCGTGACGGTGTGACCCAAACCAATCACCCGCGTGGTCCTTGGGGCTGGGAGCTGTGCCTGCTCCCTTGTCCCCAGGTCGCCGGATCAATGGCTCAAGGTAGCCAGACTTTCGGAAACCTCCAAATACAAGTGTTTTATTTTGGGAAAACACAATTTTTTCCCTTTTTGGAGATTCCTGGTGAACATTAGCAACTGTAACTAAGACTATGTTTTAGCTCATGGCCATGAGACACAGCGACTTGGACCCAGAGTGGTAGTTCTTGGATCGTCCCCAGGACCCTAGGCACCATTCCACGAGTGGGGCTAAGGAGTGGCAAACTCTCCCTGTCCACTGTCTGCTTCTTGTGGGGAGGCAGCAGCTCCCTAGCAGGCCAGGGGGGACAAACTATGGGAAGGGGAGTCCGCTCTCCCACCTGCCCGGGACCCGAGAGGCTTGAGACATTCACATCTAAAGACCTGTTATGTAAGTTTCTTCCCCATTTATTACTGTCTATGATGACTGGAGAAATTCACATTAGGTAGACAGAACACGTAGCTGCTGCTACTGTAACTGTGTGAAGGACGCCTCAGGGACATCACATTGAGCGGTGTCTTGGGAACAGCTTCCACTGCTCAGAGGGCACTGGAGCAGTGACCAGGGGTGAGCACATTCGGGGAGTCACCAAGGGTCCCACTCAGGACAGAGGGAACAGAGCAAACCCATGGCTTTGGGTTCACAGAGGCAGCTGGGACCACTGGACAGGCATTTCTCTGGAGTTTTGTAGGGAATAGGAAGGGAACTCCATGAACAGCCGGCCTTCCTCGTAGACTATCACTAACTCCTTGCCTTCTCCAAATCTTCTATGTAGGGAATATTTGTTTTAGGGAATGGGCAGAAATCATAGGAGTTAGCCAACATTTATTAGCCTCTTTCTGTCCGCCAGATATAAATTTGGAAAGATGCACTGTGTCTACATTTCTATTTCTCACTCATGGCTCTGCAGGGGTTTATGGGGAGGGGGTATTGTCTCCATTTCACAGATGGACAGAGGGGGTCATCAAGGCTGAGTCACAGCCTCTGTGCAGCTAGGTGGATCCCAGGCCCAGCTCCCGCTCTGAGCATGCTCACTTCATGTGTCTATTTTGCATATTCTGTAGAGCCTTCCTCACACTCCAGGCAGACATCTACACACCAGGGAAATAAGACCCAAAGAGATCACATACCTGCCAGGCATGGTGGCACACGTCTGCAATCCCAGCACTCAGACACTGAGGCAGGAGGATCTCTACAATTTCGAGGCCAACCTGGGCTACAGAGTGAGAACCTGTCTCAAACAATAAAAACACCCGGGCAGGCCTGGCCCACTTCTTCACTTCTCTGTGGGTTGAGAGGCCTTCCCTCCAAAAGGCTGCCAAGGACAGGCAGTCTCCGTCAGGGCCCCGGTCCTCCGGGAGATGAGGGCTGAGGGACAGGATTCTGCAGATCCCGGGGACCTCGCCCGGCTGGAGGAGCCGGGGGATCCGGGCAAAGAGGAGATTTCATGGGGTCCCAAGAGGCTCCTCATCCACCGCTTGTAAGTGAGATTCCTTTCCTTTTCCAAACTCTGCTTCCTCCTAGAAGTTTTTAGCAGGAGAATTTCTTAGAGGGCTTTTAGGTGAATTTGGCTGACTTTGCTGTAAAACAAAAGAAAGCATAAGGGGATCGGGAACCTCGCGGGCTGCTGCGCCGAGTCTAAAGGCCGCACGGATTCCTGCCTCAGTGGCACTGCGTTTCCTGTCTTCTTTCCCTGGGCTGTGGTGAGGGTCTGGGTCGTGGGGTCCAGCCGTGGAATTTGAGAGATTTCGAGAGCCTGCCTGCAATTCAACTTTCTATTAGTCGAATTATGGTGCATATAATGGTATATACCATTAAAAAAAAAAAAACCTTTGTCAATATCCCTAAAAGATTAAAAAATGTATGTTTACTGAAAGAAAAAGTAAGCAGCAGTCATAGCGAGACGATACAAATTCAAGGTCTGCACTGCCCTGGACCGGAAGTGCAGGGAGCCCGGGCCAGCGCCTCCCGCAGCTGACCCGGGGCGACCCCCAGGGTGGCCTGCGCCCTGACCTGCTCCCCCGCAGGCCGGCTGACTCCCTGCCCTCCTCTCGCTGCCCTTTGGAATGAGCGGCCGCCGGCTTTCGTTTCGTGCTGGGCGCTGTGCAGCCCGTCCCTCCCCGCTGCTCTCCTGGCCCCTGCAGGAGGAAGTCCCGGTGCTCGCCCCGCCGCCCCTCCGGCCAGGCCAGCAGCCCACCGTCCCCACCGGTGCCGGACACACAGCCCTGCCGGCCTCCCCTCGGCTGCCCCTGATCCACGGCGGGCCCGCTTCCCAGTCCAGCCAGCACGGAAGCTCCTTCTCCCCTCCTGAAACATCCCCGTTCAAACCACACTCTTCTCCCGGCCAAGAGCCATCGCCGGGCGCCAGGCTCTCACTCCTGGACCCACGCGTGTGTGCTCCCTGAGGCTACCGAGAGATGGCAAACACTTTGCTTCACGGCTCTCTTCTTTCGTTACTCTTGGCGTTGTTCTTTTCTGTGCTGGGAACTGAACTCAAGGCCTTTGCATTGAGATCCAGTCAGCCAGTCAGTCAGTTATTAATTAATTAATTAACTTTTTGAGGCAGAGTTTTGCTGAGTTACCCAGGTGGGCTCAAACTTGTGATCCTCCTGCTTCAGCCTCCCAGAGGTCTGAGACTGCAAGTATGTACCCCCACACCTGGATTCTTGGCACTTTTTTTTTTTTAAAGTGGAGCTTCTGTTTTTATTAAAAGGACCTTGTCTCTAGTGTGTTATTTCAGTGTCTGTGGACCTTTGCACAGAGTTTTGTTTTTTGTTGTTTTTGTTTGATACTGGAAATCGAACTCAGGACCTTGTGCTTGCCAGGCAGGCAATGAGCCACTGAGCTACATCCCCAGCCCATGGAGAGTCACTTTTAATCCAACACCTGAATACCCAGGGCAAGGGATGGGCCAGGTCTGAGCAGGACGTGCTGTGGGTCACGAGCACACCTATGCTCTCTGACTGTCCGAGGCCCATGGGCAGTTTCTCCAGCGTCAACAGGCAAGGGACCCGAGGCCCGTGAAATGCTTTCATTTAAATTTCTTTAAAATCAGAAAATGTTGAACATAATTCATGTATATCTGTGGACGTGTCCACGTGTATCATACACACTCTGTAAGTCCAGCCTGGATTACATTTGTCTCCATACCAGTGTAAGCACAAAATATGCAGTGAATATCTGTGTGAAGGAAGGAACTAGAAAAGCAAAAGTACCTTGTCACAGTGCAAGAGGTTCCAACACAGACCCACGTGTTCAGGCTGCTTGCGTTCTCTGCCGCCCCCTGGAACCCAGGCGGCTCTCAGGGCTGCTGGAGCGCTGATCTATTGTGCGAGTTTAATTCATGCATATACTTTTTCAGGAAATTTCCTTTTGGCCCCTGGACTTGTGAGCTGCTGAGAGGTATGTGTGGGTCAGAGAGGACTTCTCCATGCTTTACAGGGAGATCGCTTAGCTCCTCTGCGTCCGGGGACAGTCAGTGCCACAGTGCACAGGTCCCTGGGGTGAGTCAGGAGAGTCCTTTGAGCCAGGTGCATGGTACCAGCAGCGCAGTGGGCACAGCGATCCAGCTCTGGGTCTCTTCAGGGCCTGGCTGATCACCTGTGGGGTGGCTTAAGTCCCGGGACCAGCACTCCTAGCCACAGGGTCCCTGAGGCTGGCTGCAGCATCTCCTGGAAGATGGCCACGTCTTTGCTCAGACTTTCCCATACTCTGCGAGGATGTGCCCCTCAATCTGTCTCCTTTTGTGCTCGGTAAACAGGGAGTGTGCAGGAGGCAGGACCCCTCTTTCATGCTGCCCAGCACTAGTTTAAGCAAGATGTCAGGGATGAAGCAAGACGGGTCCAGGCACCTGCCAGCCATCTCCCTGTGACATCCAGAGGTTGCCTGCACCCCTGAGTGTAAGGCCAAGCGGTACTGCTGAAGCCATGCAGGTAGCAAAGAGGCAGGGCCAGGCTTTTACCCAGGCTGAGGGATTTTAGAACTGGTGTGTGTTAAACCACCCAGCATTGCTCTTCCTCAGAAGCAGCCTGTGCAATCCTTCTCAGCAGGCTTCTGGGCCGGGCCGTGAGAGAACAGATGCAGAGCTTCCTGAGCTGAAGGCGCTATGCTTCTTGCTTTCTTTTTATTTATGTATTTATTTGCTTGTTTATTAATTCATTTTTGGTGGCACAGGGGATCACATAGGGTCTTCACACTGAGGTACAGCTGTGGCCCTTTTTAGTTTTTTTCATTTTGAGATAGTCTCACTAAGTTCCTGAATTGCCCAGGCTGGGCTTGAATTCGTGCAGTCCTCCTGCTTCTGCCTCCCAGAATGCTGGGATTATAGTCACTCACCATGGTGCCTGGCTCGCTTCCCACTTCCTCCTCCTGAAGTCATCAGTGAACGCTTGGTTTTGTTGGCTTGATATGGGGCAGTAATGATTTCTGAAGGTGCAGAGTTACTGATCGGTGCAGGCTCAAAGCCCTTAAGGTGATTACATTTCAGCATGGGGTGATGACTGGGATAGCAAACTGACCAAGTATTTAATTTCCAGCTTCTCTCCATTCCTCCTCCATTCCTCTGTTCCTCTCTCCCTTCTTTCTCTTCCCTCCTCTCTCCTTTTCTGCCTTCACCCTTTCTCTCTTTCTCCCACCGTTAAGCTGGCACTGTCCTGTGCCTTCTCTTTGCAAGGTGCACTGAAGACCCTGCAGCAAATGAAACAGATCCAGCAGCCCCTCCCCGGCAGCTGGAGAAGAGCGGCAGGAAAGGCCCTGGCAATGACTGATGTGTGAGAAAGCGGAAGTGTTTGTTCCCCAGACTTGATCTTCACTAGTGGTGTCTGGTATCAAATGATCATGGTGCACCCCTTATAGATGTCCAAATGCTGCATCTCAACAAAACTAATAACTAAAAATATCCCCACATGAGGCTGGAAGAGTAGCGTGAAATGAGTGGGTAAAGAGCCCAGCCACATCCTGTTCACCTTTTATATAGAAATGAGAAATATTGGTGCAATCTTAGTGCTTTTCAGGTATTCTAAGTACTATATAGAGTTCCGTGTGGAGATGAGATGAGCTGGAAAGATGGGTGGATGGAGGACCATGGCGAGAGAAGGTCACTAACAGTTTCTCCCAGAAAACCACTCCCTGGGTTTATGAAGCTGGGCTGTGGGGCCTTCTAAATGTTGGAACTAAACTGAGGATGATGGTGCAACCCTATAATCCCAGCAGTGTGGGAGGCTGAGGCAGGAGCATCCCGAGGTGGAGCCCAGCCTAGGAAATTTAGCGACTTGGCGAGACTTGTTTCAAAAAAAAAAAAAAAAAAAAAAAAAAAATTAAAAGATCTGGAGATGTAACTCAGCGGAAAGCTTCTCAGTCCAATCCCTAGTACTGCAGGAAAAAATAAATAAGTAAAGATTGGAGCTGGAATAGGGATTAAAGGTCATTAAGTCCAGTGCTTCCAAAAAGCCCTGCAAAGTGACCCTTGGGCCAAAGGAGACTGAATTACTGTCCCAGGAGAAGATTTAGACTTAGCATGAAGCTGCCAGATGGAGGGGAAATGTCTTTGAAATCAGTCTTTTGTGATTTAAAAATGGATGTAATTTTCTGCATGCTTTTCATAACATAGCTGTTTGTTTTAATATAAAAATTATCCCCCCAAGACCATATCTGTATGATTCCATTTGTCTGAAATGCCCAGAATAGGCAAATCTGTAGAGACAGAAAGTGGATTAGTGGCTGCCAGAGGCCGGGAAGGCTGCACGGGAAGGGAGGTTGGCGGCTGAAGGGTTCAGGGCTTCTTCCTTTTGGGGTTGATGGAAACGATCTAAAATGGACTGCGGTGACGGACTGCGAGCGTATACTGTGAACCACGTAGCAGTGTGCTTTGAATGGCCGGGTTGTACTGGATGTGAGTTACACCCCGTAAAGCTGTTTGAAAGATGAAAAATGTTTCCTTTCACCCTCCAAGTACAATTAGCATTCCGGGAAAATGAATAACTTGACTCTTTCCACCGCTGAGTAAGCTGGGGTTCCATGCACCCATTAGAGAAGCAAGATTCTGGCCCAGACTCATCAATTCACACATTTATGGAAATCTCAGGAGGTGACATGACTTGGCCCAAGCCACGCAGATGAAAGAGGACAGCCAGGCTTCCTGACTCGCAATCCAGGACAATGAAAGGCTCACAGCAGCAGCTGGTTCTGGACTTGGGCTCGTTCTGTGCCTTCCTAAATCACCGGTTTACCCAGTCAGGCCGGCCACGCTTGCTCCCAGCCCATGGCGTTAGCCCTCTTCTCCCGCCGTCCACCCCTCAGAGGCCCCACAACAAGCAGCTCTGCCTGCAGATACCTCCCACCCACCTCCCACGAGGGCTGTGAGGGGCAGGAGGTGGAGGTGCTACCGAGAGCTGTGGCCACAAGAGCCACTCTCTGTCCAGTCGCAGAAGAGCCAGCGGCACCTGGATGGAATCGCAGCCAGGACCCCCTCATCCCAAGCTGCCTGGCTCGGGCAGCTGCGAAGGCGCGCGGTAGGGCAGGGATCAGACGCAGGCTGGACCTGCAGTAACCTGCAGCCGGGCAGCCACGCCTTCTGCAGCTGACCTCATGCCGGGAATCTAGGGTGTGTCCGGAGGGTGGCTGCTCCCTGCCAGGCTGCCTGTCCACGCCGCGCATACTCAGCTCATCTCTGCCAGCCCGGGCGTCCCTCTGTGGGGCTTGGATAGTTCTGGCATCCAGGCTCGTGTGAGAGCCTCCCGAAGGAGCTGTGTGCCGGGCAGGGCGGACACCGTCTCCCAAGGTGGAAGCCCCGGCTTCAGCAATGTGAGCCCTCAGCCCAAGGAGCTTCAGCCAACAGCTCCCTGCCCTGGCCCCAACTGTTTCCACCCTGCCTCGAGCTCCACGGCGCGTGGGGAGTGTGGGGAGCAAGGTTGCTTGTGGGCCCGGTGGACAGTGTGAGTGTTAATTGCCACCTGCTGCCTTTGGTGACCACCTCTGGACTAATGTCATTTTACATCCATGCTCAGGGCTGAACCTGGGTGGAGAGATGTGCGCCAGCAGCCCCAAGTGTACGCAGAAGGGTTTCCTAACCAGGAAGTCTCCCTCCCCTCCCTCTTTCTTGAAAACAAAAGGCCAGTGCTGAGCGGTAGGGTGTGTAATGGGCAGAACTGGCAGCTTGAGACATCACGCAGGAGGTAAGTGCTTAACCACCTACAGCCAGGAGAGGAGCAGTTGGTACCGGAAATGACCCCAACAAGGCAGGAAACCCAGGCAGTGTGGGGTCTAGAATTCTGTGCAAGGCTGTCACACTTTCCCTCTCCAGTGAGATCGAACACCCCACTAATTGGAGCTCAGACATTTTATTATCTTTTAATTAGATTTGCAGGATAAAAAATCATATACTCCAGCTGAGCATGTTGGCACACATGTAATCCCAGCACTCAGGGAGGCTGAGACAGGAGGATTGTAATTTCAAGCTCAGTCTGGGTGACTGAGTGAACTAGGCAGACCCTGTCTCAAAATTTTAAAATATGTGTGTATATAAAGGTCTGGGGATGTAGCACACTGCAAAAGGCCTGGATTCAGTCCCTGAATCCACAAAACAAAACAAAACAACACCTAACCAAACAAAACCACTCCAGTATTTTAATTCACTTTTCAAAATCTGCAGAATCTCAGCCGGGCGTGGTGGCACACGCCTTTAATCCCAGCACTCGGGAGGCTGAGGTAGGCGGAGCGTTGTGAGTTCGAGGCCGGCTTGGGCTACAACGCGAGTGCAAGGCCGGCCTGAGCTACATAGTGCGACCCTGCCTCAAAAAACCAGGGCCGGGAGTTTGGCTCAGTGGCTTAAGCGCCTGCCCTGGCAGGCGCAAGGCTGTGAGTTCAATCCCCGGTGCCGGAAAAAAAAAAAAAAAAAAAAAAAAAATCTGCAGAATCTCTCTACCTTTTGTTGTTGTTTAAAAAAAAAAAAAAATCCCTAAATCTGTAATAAGTAGAGCTAGACAAAAAAAAAAGGGGCATGTTGGAGGGTGAACTATTTGGAGGCCCATCTCCTAGTCATCTGGCAACTCTGGAAAATTCTAGAATCCTCTGCAAACTACTGATTTAGTCTCTCATTTCCCATATGAGGAAATAAATGTAAAAATAGTAATTAATTAGGGTCATATTTTACTGAGGTCTCATTGTATACTCATCTTTTTATTCTAACAACAGTCCCCAAAATGTTATTTTCTTGGATAATCAAAACAGGAACATGAGGCCCAGAAAGGCTTAGTGATCATCCCAAGTCACCCCAGGACTGCACAGAGGGACAAGGGACTTACACCTAGGATCATCTGGCTGCAGAGGTGGCACTGAGCCCTGCGTTTGAAAACAGATTTCCTACTGGACTCTTTAGAAATGAACCTTAATGGAAATTGTGTAGATTTGTTTTTCTACCTCTAGAAGGGCCTCCTTTCAATGGCACCTACTTCAAACAGCAGAAGGACATTTGTTGGTGAAATTCAGTGGGGTAGGTGGCTTCTGATGTCCTGGAAAAGATGTTGACAGTTTGCTCATGAGTGAGAAGAAAGCCAGGCCAAGTCCCCAGAGTTACTGTGCAGCTGCAGAAGCAGGCCTGAAGGACCTCTGTCTCTGACACAAAACTGCAGTGTCACTTAGAATGACTTCTACCTGCAGATGGCATTTGAGCAGGAAATGTGGCATCATAGAAAGTTAGGAAAAAACTGTAGGAGTCTAGCAAAGTGGAGAACAGGGGAGGAGGGAGAGGGGAAGGAGGAACCGCCCCAGTGCTCATGAAGTCCCCAGCAGCATAGCAATGGTGGTGGTTAAGAGCACCTGCCTTCTGAGGAGGGCCAGGAACAGTGGCCACTGCTCATTCCTAGCATTGATGAGAATTTTGTTTGTTTGTTTGTTTCACAGGACTGGGGCTCAAATCTTGGGTCTCACACATGCTAGGTAAGTCCTTACCACTGAGCTACATTCCCGGCCCTATCTAACAACTAACAACAAGTACCTTCTGTACACCAGACCCTGTTCCCAGCATGACAGATAGAGACTTGTGTCCCTGTAGAGGTCACAGCCCAGAGGAGGGAGTCGGGCAAGAAATAATCCCAGCTGTGGTCTTGAAAGTTTGTTTATGATGCAATACCACAGGGAGGTGTTTTGGGTAATGTCTCTCCAATGCAAGTCTATACATCTCTGAATTATACAGTTGTGCTTCTTTACTAC